>VYZV01008745.1:19846-84269 GCA_013401275.1 Pandion haliaetus
CTTTGACTTTTTTCTGCTCCAGGATCCTAGCACTATTGTCCTGCTTTTGCTAGTGATTTGGTTCAGGAAGGGCAGAATAAAGATGACCCAATACGCAGTTTCCTCCTGTAATGGTAAAAAGATACTGCCAGCAGAGATTGGTTGTGGGAGCAGCTACCGCTCATTAAAAATCTAAGCAGTGCATGAAAAACCAGATTCAAGTGAGTCTAAGGCCTAGAAACTTAAACAACCTTTCTTCATTCATGCAAAATAGTGCACCAAGGCCTGTTTTATATCTATTTTTTCCTCTCATTCAGATATCGGGTGGTAACGTGCTTGGTAAGGTGAGCAGGTGTCAAGGTGCTTCAGAGTGAGGTGGGGGGTGAACAGTATCTTTGAAACTAAAACCAGCTGGCTCTTATCTGCTTGGGGACTTGCTTTCCTAAATTCTTTAGGGTCTTAAGCATCTAATGAGATTTCTTAAGGTGCCCCTCCCGGTGCATGAGAAGGGTCAATTTGTCATGAGCCTCACTTTCACAGCTTGCTTTTTTTTTTTCCTTCCAATAAACTGTTTCCCCCAGTTGCTTCCTGGATTTGTATTTCTTTGTGCAGGTTTTCTGCTGCGTTATGTCTTTATGGTTGTGATGCTAACTGAAAGATATGAGGGGAATGGGCTGAGTTTCTTTAAACCCTGACGCTCAGCTTTTCCATCCATGACCACACAGTCTCACACCCTGGTAGGAGTACAGTGAGCTTCAAGGGGTTGAGTATACTGGGAAAGCAGCACTGGGAGTCTGTTTACTTCCAGCAAGCTGGGAGTTAAGCCCCTTGATCTCACACAGGTATAGGGGGCACAGCAGAGGCAGCTGAGTTAGTTAAGTTTCCTAAAGGTGCACAGGAGAGAGCCATCATACTTGTTAGAAGCAAGAGCCTATAAGGGCTGGGAGAGCATAAGGTTAAGGAAGAACAGATGGTGCTGTGTTCTGGCCTGGTGCTCTTTGGACATGTTACTGCTTATCCAAGGTATTTTAGCTTCAAAGTGAAGGTTTTTAGCGCTGTTGGAGAAGGTGGGATTGTGTTTTCATTGCAGTGGAACCATGGGGAAGGTGCAGCGGAAGCGTGGTAGGATGCTATGAAGGGGAGCAAAGTGTGCAGCGTGGTTTGTACTGAGGAACTGAAGTGGAAAACTAAGCCTAAAACTGACTGGTGGCTTTGGATTGATTTAGCAGCAGTCCTGGGGTAGACTGCTGTTGCTTGTAGAGAAGTGAGCGTATTGAGAGGAATTTCAGCAGATTCTTAGGTTGTGGATTTAAAAAGGTTGATTGTCCTTGGTCTGTACCTTTGGAAAGAGCAGAGCACCAATGATTTGGAACCTCTGGTTTTGCTTCTTCCAGGAGTTGGTTTTAATGCTGTAACTGGGATATGCTTGGGTTTTGGGTGTGGAAGAAAATAGGGATTTTGTCCCAGGAAAGTGTGTTTTAGAAGGAAGGACATTAAAAACCAGCTTTGAGTACTACCCTGACCATCAGGGCAGTGTAGGGCAACAAAATGGTGCTGAGCATGTTGGCCTGATTGTATATGTATGGGTGGATTTGTAGTGTGATCAGAGAGTGTGTCTGTGCAAGCAAGCAACTAGAGAACCCTGCGGATCACGCTGCTCCCATAACCTCACTGCTGGTGTGTCTGTGAGGCCAATGGGATGGCCCGTGGGGTAGGATTGGGGAACAGTTTGCTCCTCATGGGCACCCCAGAGGTGCCCAAGTGCTGCTGTTTAATGGGTAAAGAGGTTTTGGCTGTCCAGCCCCCAGTGCGGGGGGAGCTTGAGCCACGCACCATCCTTCTGTGTAACGCAGCACAAGAACTCAGTGCACGGACTGTGCGAGGCCCCTCCTGCAAGGGCTTTGTGCGAGTTCATTGCGTGTTAGTGTTGGCTATATTGAGGCTGACAGTTGTGCGGGTGCCTTTAATTGCTTGAAGAGCTTAAAGCCCACAAGGCTGGGGCGGGGAGGCACAGATTTTCAAAAGCAATCAGCTAAGTGCCAAACATAAATGTCTGGATTTACAAGACTGCAGTGCTCTTTGGTGCTTGAACCCGTGGGAAGTGTTTGCAAATTCAGCTCTCTGAAAATCTGGCTGTAGTGTCCCAATAATTAGAATCGCTCTCTGTGTGTGGTCAGTTTTTGTTTTGTTTCATTCCCCCCCCCCCGCCAGGTGTTTGTGGGATGGGACTGGGACTCTGGAATGGCAGGAAGAAGTTTGTGATATCTCCTGAGGAGGAGACGAAAACCATATTATTCTTGCAGGTCGTTTGCAGCTCCAGATGGGGGGGGGGGGAAGCCTTTCCATCCCACCCACGGACAAGCCTGCTCCAACGAGACTACACTAAGCAACACCAGGGGAAACATGATTCCTTTAAGAGACTTAGCAATACCTGTTTTCACTCAGTGCCTGTTCCCGGGCTCAGATTCCTAAGCCACAATGGTAATGTTTATCTGTTTGTGTCTGTTTCTGCATTAACATGCTTTATTTTCTTTCTTCTGCTTCTCCTATTCACCCTGTCCTTTCTCCAGGTCCATTAAGGACAGGTAAGGCATGCAGAAAAAAAGCACAGAGGGGAGGTAAGGGCACTGCTCTTTGACCTATCCCAGTGACCTGGAATGGGCAGGTGAATGATACTGAAGCTTTTGGCTTCATGGCCCCTTAAACATATCACTCTTCTTTTTATTGTTGTGTTTTTGTGCGTGGAAAATGTCCAAAGGAAGGCCAAATGTGGCCCCTAATGGAAGAAGTGGTTGGGAGACAAAATATACCCATGAGAAAGGCAGGGTATGCTGAAGAGGGTGGGGAAGGGAGGAAGCACATGGCTCTTCCAGGAACACCAGCCTTGAGGTAGCCCTGCCGCTTGTGGAAACAAAAGGGTTTTCTGTCTCTGCAGCACTTAGCGAAGGGGACAGTCAATAGTAGTGACTTGATGGCATGCCTGATCGGGGGCACCTTGTTCTTACTTGTCCCATTGTTTCTGCCATTGTTGCTACTAAATAACGCATGAAGCTCATTGAAAGCCGAAATGAGCCTGGTGAGGAATTGCTGTGTCCCTCTCCCTGGGCACCAGCCCCTGTGTGTGTAGTGTTCAGGGGACCTGGTCCTCACAGTTGTTTTTCAGGTCACCCTCCCTTTGTTTAAAGAATGGGAGGACGACAGCGACTTTCTTGCTTGCTTATGCTTCAAGGTCTTTGGATTGGTAGGAGGTGGTGCTGGGAACTTGCTTGGGACTGGGTTAGCGGTGTCTTCCTACATGACGAGTGGTATGTGTTGCTGGAGATACTTTCTAGAGCCCTGATCTTCAAAAGGAGGTGCGCGGCATGCTTGTACCAGGCAATGTACAAATGCACTGAAGACACAAATGTGATGTCCAGGTTTTCCTGAACTCCGGATGCTTTCCAGGGTCCTGGAAGTTACGAGCTCTACATTCCCTACTACAAACAACATGCAGAGCAGGACAGGATTTGAACCTACAGATTGCATAAGTTTTCTATTCCTAGGTCTCATTTATGGCACTTTACTAGCATTTCTCTTCTGTGCTGCTAACTCCAGTGCTGACTTGCAAACAAGATTCCAACAGTGCCAGTTTTTTTCCCCATTAGGTGGCCTCTCTAGGTTGCCATGGCCAAATTTTTGCAGGCAGTAATAAATAGTGGAAGGCAGTAATCTCAGGTAACGCTTAGGGCATCGCCTGCCATGAAAGCTGAGGGTCCTTAGCCTCCTTGCTGATCACACAGATGTGAAAGTTGTTAATGAAATGGTGGGATCAGATGCAAGGGTGTGTAATGCATCTCCTGTGTAGCTGTTCCCTTCTGCATCCCATGTCCCCGCCTTGCAGTGAGCTCTCTTGCAAATTCAGCAAGTGGAGCCTGTGTCCTTGAAGTAATTGTTCAAGTTTCTGCATAAGAACAGAACCGCTAGCAGAGGCTGTCCTTGTTAGGACATGTTCTTTGGCCTGTCACAGTGAATCACCAGAAAAGACATTAAATCGGATGTTTTCGTAACGCCTTTTAAGGATGAGGAGGGATTTGCTGCATTTGCCTGGGAGTAATGGAGACTGGGACACTGTGTTCTTGAGCATCCTCCCCCTTTTACAACCAAATGGCCTCATTCTGTTCAGTTCCTCCTCTCTTCTCCCTTTCCGGGAGGGGGACTCTTGCCATCTAGTGGGAGGCGATGGTAAACCTCCAGGACCTCTGTCATCCCTCAGGGTAAAAGGACAAAATGCAGCCCCCTTTCCCGGACTTGTAGTGGGTGAGTCATTTCACTGCACATGGGGGATTAGCTCACCCTGCTTTCCCACAGCGTTGTCACTGCCTCGAGTTGCTGAAGCTGGATTTCTCAAACTCTTTTCCTTTTTAGAAATCTCGCTCTCTTTGTGTTTTTTTAGGGGCAAAACTTTGTTTGCGCCCTTTGTCCTGGTTTCAGCTGGGATGGAGTTAATTGTCTTTCTAGCAGCTGGTACAGTGCTGTGTTTTGGATTTAGTATAAGAAGAATGTTGGTAACACACTGATGTTTTCAGTTGTTGCTCAGTGGTGTTTATACCAAGTCAAGGATTTCTCAGCTTCTCATGCCCAGCCAGTAAGAAGGCTGGAGGGGCACAAGGAGTTGGGAGGGGACACAGCCAGGGCAGCTGACCCCAGCGGGCCAAAGGGGTATTCCACACTGTGGATCGTCATGCCCGGTATATAAACTGGGGGGAGTTGGCCCAGGGGGGCAGATTGCTGCTCGGGAACCAGCTGGGTATCGGTCAGTGAGTGGTGAGCAATTGCACTGGGCATCACTTGTTTTGTATATTCCAATTCTTTTACTATGATGATTGTCATTTTATTATTGGTATTATTTTCTTCCTTTCCCTTCTATTAAACTGTTCTTATCTCAACCCACAAGTTTTACTTCCCCCCCCCCCTTCTCCCCCCCATCCCACTGGGTGGGGGGGAAGTGAGCGAGCGGCTGCGTGGTGCTTAGTTGCTGGCTGGGGTTAAACCATGACAGACTTCAACCCTGTCTATACTCATCTCCTGGATGGCTGAGTTGCACAGAGGGAATCTGTCAGGAACCTGTACGTATAGGGAAGGATGTAGGTGCGTGCTGGTCAGATACTGTATGCCATCTGCGTTTTGTCAGGGATTGCTTGGGGGAAGTTGCCTTTCAACAGCTGACTCCTTGCATCAGTGCTCAAAGACAGCTAGGATCTCTCAGTAATCGCTTTTACAGATAGAGAATGAAAAGTACTTGCAAAATGCCTTGCAGTCAGGTCTTCCTTGGCCTAGGAAAACCAAAAGCTCACGTGCCAGTCGGGAGATTTCAGTATTAACTGGCCTCCCCCACCCCTTTCTTGAAAGGTTAAGGAGAGAAATACAAGGAAGATGTATGTACTTTCTCTGGGTATGTGCTGCTCTATTGTTCAAACTGCCTGGGACTGAGAAGGAACAGCTGCTGTCATGTACAAGAGCAAGACATCATCTCTGAGCCCCTGTGCCTGCTATAGAAATCTATCCGCTGTGAGTATTTCTTGGGGCTTCAGGTTTCCACCCACCCTGGTGTATGAGCCTTTCATTTGCTCAGAAGTAGGTATAGCTAATGGATGTGGAAGGTACGTTACTCTCTAGATGATGGATCGGATGGAGAGCTGGAAGACATGGGTCTGTCACAGATCTCATACGAGGCTGATCTGCACTTCTGTTCGGATGGGCCATTTGTTAAGAGTCTGGACTTCAGCAGAGATCTTGTTTTGGAATGTTTTGGTAGAGCATTAAGGTCAGCTGTGCCTTAATGAGCTAATACTAATTGCAAGACTGAGAAGTTGAGGCCTGCAGATTTGAGGGGATGACTCTGCGAAGCATGGAAAATAAGTGGGTGGTGGAAAGTAAGCATGATGTGGTCACTGTCTGCATTGCATTGACTGTTGGACTAGAACACATGCAGGGGAGGAAGGAGAAGGAGATCTCAAAGATTGATGTTATTTCTTATAGAAAATGAATCTCATTTTTCCAGCTTTGCTGGCTGGAAAAAATCTGTGTCATGCAAGGGTCCCTCCCTGAATAGAAGCAATGCACGTTTACAGTCCTTCCAACAGCAACAAAGACTAACCGAATAGCAGGGAATGGGAGTCTGGGAGGTCAGTTCAGTCACTACCAAATTCCTGATGTGGAAATCGTGGAAATTCCAGTCGGGATTAAACATGTTATATGAATTGGTTTATGCCTTTTTTTTGCGGGATGCATAGACCTACTTCTCCAGAATTGCTGGTGTTTGTTAGCCATCCTATGAGCTCAAAAGCAAGGATAACTCTCCAATTGCACGTTGTGGGAACTTTCCCCTAGGGCCAATTGGTGTGAAAATTGCCACGTGTCATTAACACTCTTAAGAGCAGTCAGGTCCTTCAGTTGCTTAGGTATGGCCTAGACAGGGAGCAACCTTTATGGAGCTTAGTGTATCTGCTCTGTGAATTTGAAAGGTCAAGTTGACCTGCGGCTCCAGAGAGTCTACAGGGTGAAAACATGAGGTTCGGGGAGGCAATGATCCTTCCCTTTTAAAAAGAACTGAAAATTGGAGAAGAGAGATTATAGAACCTAATAGCGCGTACCTAATTTTTGGGAGCATAGACCATGACTGTGACTACTTGGCCAAAACCAGTCTTGACTTGTCCGTATGGCAGGGCGTGTCCTTCGGGCAGATGCAGAAGAAAACATGTAGGCTAGGGTTGTGGACCTGAAATGGTGGCTGTGTGCATGGATGAGAGAGATTCAGCTGTAGCTGGTACTTGTACAAGTATTTTGCATGAAAATACCCAGTATGTGTGGAGTCACTGTATGCAGAAAACCAATGCCTGCTGTTAGCTGTGGTATTGCTTCCCACAAGGATGCGTCTTTGCCCCTTTGTTGGAAGAAGCTGAAAGATCACTGTTGGGGAGAGGGTAAAATATGTAAGATGTGGGGTGGTAGTTCCGTGCTTCCCTTCTGGTGAAGGGCAGCAAACTCCACAGAGCAATGAGGTGACAGTTAAACAGGTTAAGAGGTGATAGGATGGCTGGTGAGCCTGGCAAGTGGTTTCCCTGGTCTCCTGTTTACATGATCAGATGATGCAAATCCAGTTTGTGCAGCATTATTTTCTGTAGGCTATATGATTTTGAGAGCTTTTCTAATGTTTGGGGGTTTGGTTTGGTTTTGGCTTGTTTTATTTTTTTTGTTTTGGTTGTTTTTTTTTTTTGCTAGGTGCTTTTCTTTTGGTCTTAACCAGCTGCAATATGAAGGGGGCAGCAAATTCCCTGAATCCAGTGTGTTACCTTGAAGAGCTTTGCTGAATTCCTGCTGAATGTTTCATTTTATACAACCATCAAGCTCTTCCATCAGCTGGAAGCCTGCATGGCATTCGCTGCTTGTATCCTTACCCGACCCGGGCATTCGGCAAACATTCCTCCAGCAGGCTGTCATGTTTCTCCATGCCCTGATCAGCAGACGCTCACACATTCCTTCCTCTGGCCAAACTGCTTCCAGCTTCCTGCCAGTCTGAAATAGCTCTGCTCTGTGGAGCTTCTGCTGTGACACGTTTTTTCCCCTGATGTCCCTGAGACTGAGCGAGGTGAGTCTGGCCAGGCTTGACCCATCAGGTGGTGCTCTGCTGATAGCCATGATGCTAATTGCAATTTGCAGCATTTCACCTCTTTGAGCATGGCCAGTACAGGAGAATTAGGGCACTGTGGGCTAGCGTGCAAAACCTCCGGCTGCTTACCACTAGTGCATCCTGGGTTTAACTCCTGACATCTTGATATTCTGTATATCACACAAGAAACAGCGGTCCTCTTTCTAAATTCCCCCCCCCCTTTAACAACATGATTGACCTTGGGGACTGCCTGCAGGAGGCTGTGCCAACTTGTGGGAATGTGGTTGTCAAGCCCCCACCAATATTATCAGCATCCTCTGGGGGGGTATAATCTCAGAAGCCTGCTATGCCAGCAAGTAACAGCGCCATTTTTGTGTTGGGCTGTGGAACACCTTACAGTCCCTTGTAAGCAAGATTGAGCTTCTCTGGTATTGTCTGTTTGTTCAGTGAAGAGCTACGACCTTGCTTAAATTATGCAAGGCTGCATTATGCTTCCAAACTAGCTTCTCTTCTGTTGCCAGCATGTTGCAGATGCTTCTAATGTTGGTGCCCAGTTCAGTGCAATATCCCTTTCCAGTAAAAGGTGGCATCAGAGAGTGGGAAAGCTCTGCACATCAGTGCCAGAGCAGCCGGGGCTAAGAACAAATGCTGCTTTTCCTGTGGTTGGGGTTGAGAAAATGGAGTTGTGCTCTGAGCAGGAAGCAGGCGTTACTTGGTGTGGGTAAATTGTGTTAGGAAGTGATGAAAAGCCAGGGAAAAGGGAGAGGTCAGATGTCATGTTCTTGTAGGGTTTGGTGTTACATTGCTGGAAATGTATCCAGAGATGTGGATTAAGCACTTGAACTTTTTAAAATAATTAATAGAATTAATTTGAGAATTGATGTGAAACCAGGCGGGACTAACCTGGAAGAGTATTCTACAGGCAGCAGTCCTGTACTAGGGGAAGGGCTTGCTAGAAAGTCCTTTACAAATATGAATATACTGAAATAAATGGGGATATTCCTTTGAAAGTTAGCCTTTGGGAATACCTGCTGTTCTTTCTGTGCCTATCAGCTTTCTGCTGACTTGTTTGAAAACCCATTGAACATAGATTTAAATATCCAAGGTCAGAGCTGGTGAGAAAATAAATTTCCATTCTTTGGGAAATGCTGACTCTTCAAAATGTGTTGCTGTCCAAAATTGGGTCAGAAGACACAATTTCAAGGTCTTCTCTGTAGTAGAGATTTGAAAGCCCCTGTTTCCCTGTTATTTTCACAGTTACAGAAAATAAAAGTGAATAGAATTGCTATGATGCATTAAAAGCCTAAATGAAAAAAAGGGACAGTTTTAAAAACACACACACACATCCCCCCTAGTTGAAAAGGTTGCAGATTTAGCTGCTGCTTGTTGATAGAAGAACTGCTTCAACTAGCTCAGACCAGAGTTACTATTTCACTGGTAGCTGTTTAGACCACAGATGCTCTGAATTTTCTGACACAGCAGAGGTCGGGATTTTTGATTGGTCTGTTGGTTTTTTTTCATGAAGAATTGCTTTTAGTATCTGGTTAGTCCTGGGGACACCGGGGACTATGGAGTAACTCTTGCTGCAGATCTAGGTGTTTTTTAAGTATGTGCCTTGGTCTGAGCTGCTGCAGTTAGGAGCTTTAAGAATATCAAGGTGCTGGAAAAGCAGCTGCTGGATGCTGAAGGGTTAAGGTGGGTGATACATGAATAGCTGGGGAGATGGCATGCTGCAAACTCTCCAAACTATAGAAAGGGGTGTAAGTCTGAAGATGCTGCGCTGTAAGAACCTGCACTCCTCTGTATTTGTAGAGGACTTAGCACTGTGAGGCTCCGAATCAAACTGGGGCGCTTAAAAACTGCTGGGATCCCACTGCATTATTTAACGCTGGTATTGATATGATTCTCAATGCTTGTTCTCTAGGAACATCCTGAGAAAGCATTCGTGTTCCTAATCCACCTCCTTCCTTGCAACTCTGGCTAGATTTTCTCCCCCCATTTCTTCTCCGTTTGCAGTCCTTCTGCTCAGATTACAAGACAAGCCCATGATATCACCCGCTATGAGCTGAGGCTGAAGGGGCTGGGTCTTGGGAGGGGTTTGCTTCACTAACTCTAGTGAAATTTGCCAGGAAGCAGCAGCTTCTTGCAGCATATTTCTCTGGCTGCAGGATATTTTCCAGTGCAGAGGGGACCACTCAGACGGCGCGCTCAGCCCAGAAGAAAGAACTTCGTGAAGCACGGCGAGACAGAGGTCACCCCCGGCACAGCCTACCACCACTAACTTCAAGGTAAAGGCAGTCCTGCCGAGAACAGTGGCATTACTGCTAGAGATGAAGGGACTGATGAATTACTTGAAGCATTTCTAAGCCTCTCTTGCTTTGGGGTTGAAAGTTTTATTTCACTTCTTCCCTTTTCTTTTTGAATGCATTTTCTTTTTGAATGCATTTTCTTTGTCTCCCCTCAGTTTGTTATAAAGTAAGTTGTTTAGACATAACAGGCTGGGAAGAAGGTAGAGGTTTCTTCTAACTCCTGTCCCCTGAGCCTCGATTTGGCAGGGGTGGGAGGACACAGATACTCAGTGTCACTCTGCAAAGATGTTGTGACCAAGTTACTTGCTCACAGGCATGCACAGATGAAATAAAAAAGACATGCTGCAAACTGTCTACAAGTTTGGGCAATGCATATTCTGTAATATTATTAAAATATGCTTGATTTAGACCAGAAAGCTACAGTACATGCCATCAACATTGTGTAAATGTTACCAGCTAAACTTCAGAAGCAGTTTAAATTCTCCTGTCTGAATAACTGCTGTCAGAGGAAAAGGCTTCAGTGCAGATGTTTCCCATTGGCAGAAGGTGCAAAACGGTTACGTCTCTAGTTAAGAAACTTCTCTGCTGTCATTACTTGGGATTCATAGCCCCTTGCAAAGCAGCCCTCAGCCTACCAGCAACTTTCTTTAGGCTGTTTTATCATGCAGCAGTCACAGTAGTTTTCAGGATGACTCCAGGATAGGCAGTGGTATCCACCTGAGAAGTTGCAGCACAGAAATGTGGGATGTTTCTCTCTGCAATGAATGTAGCCCAGGTTGAGTTTTGATTCTTCAGCACGGGCACAAATAACTCTGCCTTCTTTTAGATTAATTTTTGTTGTTTAGTTTGAACAGGTGTTACTGTGTGGGGGTAAAAACGATCTAAGACCCAGATTGTTTAGAAGACTATAGAGAGAGATCCTGGTTTAGCTATCTGGGAGCGTAGTAGGAAAACTATTTAGCATCTCTCTAATCAGCTCATAAAGATGACATTGCAGTGCTTTCAAATTTGTACTGAATAGGGGCTGAAAATAATTCCTACTTGCCAGTTTAATTTCATCTCATTGTTTAATTTCATCTGCATTGAACCACCCACAGTGGTGGAATTTCCTTGTTTGGAAGCTAGAGAGCAGTTCAAAAACATAAAATGAAGTATTAGCATGAACTACTGTAATAGCAACACATATAGGGAGAAACCACATCTTCAACGTAGTGTGCTGGATGCTTGTTCCTGCAGGAATGAATTTCATGTGATCTGAGTTCTAAGTGCAGGATGATGTTGGAAAGCACACCCCAAAAATGGGTTACTAATATGAAATTTAATACTTCAGTCCAGTGGTGAGGAGGCTCAAGATAACTCTAAGATTGTCTGCTCTCCAGTCAAATCCAGTGTGCTGTTTTGTGAGTGCTGGGGCAGGATTGCAGAGATGAGGGCTTTAGAAAAACCTTCAAGACAGTTTTAGCAGCTTGGAAAAGCCACCAAGATTGAAAGGCGGGGGGGGATGTTGGTGATGTAGTGGAGGACAATGCCTTTGTCTTCAGCAGGGTGATTTAATAGAGAAGCCATGCATTTTGCTGAAAGTCCTGTCCTTTTGCAAGTTAAGCAGAGACACCAAAATGCATGCATAGTAATGCTCTCTGGATTTTTTTCAACAGTTTGACTCCCAAGGTCATTGTCTTTACCTCACTGTACTGCTAGCTTCCCTCCTGTTTTTTCTGTTTCTTGCTTTTGTGTTTATTTTAACCTGTTATTCTTTCTCCTCCTGAACTGTTTCATAACATTCTTGGTGCTGTTTTAAAACAGTGCTGTCCTTTCTTAGACATTGTAGGTCCAGTGGATGGAATGATTTAGCGGATCAGCCAGTTGGTTTGCAAAGCGCTTACTGTGAAGTCGTCTGGGAGCACGTGTGTGCAGATACATATTTACTATGAATGTATGCAAATGTACACATTGAGGAGGAAGAGTCCTGCTCCTGATCTGTGGTAATGCTGATGGAAGTTTGATATTTCATAGGAGAAACAACATGCTGTTCTGAAGTCAACCTGTCCTGCGTCCGCACTGCTGATAGCTTAGGCTGTATTAATTAAGACAGCATTATGCAGGGGTATGAGGGGGATCTTATCGAGTATTTGCTAATGCCCTTCAAACTTAGCTCATGCACAGATCTGGCTCTGTGAGTGTGTGTGTCAGCTGTGGATTTTAATGTGGTACCTTCTTGTAGGGTCTTTATTCATGAACTAGTTGTGTATGTCATGAACTAATTGTGTATGTTTCATGAAAGGAGGAGTTGAATCATATAGCTGTAATTGCCACTGCCACTTTTGCTAAGTACAAACGGATTGCTTGGTCATCAAAATCGCATCCACTAGCTGCAAATTAAAGAATTTATACTACTAGGTTCAAAAACCACTTTTTCTGTTTAATTGTCTTGGAAGTATATTTGGGAATAAGTTCTGTTTCCTATTAGGAGTACAGCACACGGTCTGTGGAACAGCCAGCTGGTGCTGGCCAGGAGCCTGAGAGTTGTCATGATTTACAGCTCTATTCGTCTTCATTCTCTGACACCAGGCAAAGGGAAGAGATAAGGAAAATAAAGAACTTCCCAAAATGAAGCATAATTGAATGGCAACCGTGATGTGGGGAGAACATGCTGCTTGTATCCATCTGATCCTCAGGCAAGTTTTTTGCCTTCTAAGAGAAATGAATGCATCGAGGGGCTAAAACTGAAGGCAAATGGCAGTTGCTTCAGTTGAAGAAGTAGGTCTGAGAAGAGGACACAGCCTGGATTTGGAAGCTGGAAGAAGCGTTCAGCTGAGCCCTTTCATGAAACGTGCTGACCGTGGATCTGAGCGTTTTGCCCTGCAAAAATTGTGGTGTCCTTGCAACTTTGGAGAGCGGCGTGCCTCTGAACATTTGGATCTCATAGATCTAATCAAACAATGATGCAAGGGGCTTTGGTTAGGCAACTTCCACAAGCACTGATTTTTTCCGTTGTTAGACTTGTAGCTGTCTTTTAAAAGAAAACGCAAGTACACTGCCTTTTCTTTCCTACTCTCCTAACTAGTCTGTCCATCAGAGCTTCTCTTCTCTTGTCTAGCTTCAGTAGCAAGTGATGGCAAGCAGCATGCGTTCCTGGGCTACATACATCTTCTTTTGCTGTCTATTCAAAGTGCTGTCTGTTGTATTTTATCCTCATCAGTTGGCAAACACTCCAAACTGTTTTCTGTTTCAGGTAGTACACACTTCAGTAGGCTTTTGGGAGGAAATTTAAAAAGTGGGTGTGTATTTAGGTACAGTTGAATGTGAAGCAGAGGCCAGAAGGTTCTTTAGTAATGATTAAGTAATAATGTTTCTCTCTTGAGTGAGATCTTGTGGCTGGTAAAGCTGTGGCTAGTCTATAGCTTTGGATTGCGTAAGCTTTACCTGTGCTGTGAGAGGGCATACTGGGACTTCGCGCTCTCTTTCCCTGCAGCATCTCAACAGACCAGAAGCAGCAAACTGCATTTGGTAGCCTCCCTGATGTAAACAACTGTTGAATTTGCTGCTGATTGCCCTTGCCCAGTTTGCAGTAATGTGAAATTTGCTTTCTTAAGGTAGTTCTCAGCTCCCTGGTAGGAGGCTTCAGTTCCTGAGCAGCAACAGTTCTCTAAAGTGACTTATGAAAGCCCTAAGCAAATCAGAGAGCTCCAGGGAGCCTGAGTGGAAGGGATGAGCAACAGCTTAGGGGTACTGGCTGATAGGCATTGGTTCTTTTCTCCTCGGCTGTGAATAGAAATTCAGAGGAAATGTGTTCCTTAGAGTGATCACTAGCAGATTATATTGCCATCCTTCCGGCTTGCGGAGTCTCTGGATTTGTAACATGCCGAAACGTTATCCTGAAATGATTTCTGCTGTCCTGCTTTTTCTGGGCTCTGCCTTGAATCCTATACAGCATTTTACTGAAAAAAACTTAGTTTATGGGTTTGATGTCCCCAGCAGCATTTCAGCTTCCTTCAGTCATCCAACTTCCAGCTTCAGCACGCTCTTTGGATTGCTTTAGCCTGTGCTGCCTCCCCGAAAAGCGGCTCTGTACTGACACCAGAAGGGGCTCGCCTGACCCATCGGGTGTAGCAGGATGGCATCTTGTCCCCGAGGAGGCCACCCCAGTCACGGAACACTGTACGCGAGTTTTGTTATCCAGCCCATGCCGTTCTGCTCTTCTCTAAGGCAGGTTCAGTTACGCTGAAGTCAGTCCGAAGGATCTCTAGGGATTTCTAGGAAGAGGGTTAAGAGTGATGGTGATTTTTCTGGTCACCCCAGTCAATCTATCGTGATGTTTTCCTGCTGTGCAGTGGGGTGGGGGGTTTCATGGGGAGCATGTGGTCTTCTCCAGAGCTCCTTATCCACTGAGGTAAGTACTGGTATTGTATTGTTCCTCTAGCTAATGGGTCTCTGCTGTAGATTTGGATTTAATGCCGTTGCTTGGTATATCTGGTCCTGCCAGTGACCTTTATGGCTTAGTGTTTTAAGAGTGTGAACAAGAGGGCTCTCATTCGTGGCTTATGCCGGTGTTATAATCAGTGGGGATTTAATCTACAAAAGCATTAGCCCTATGTGGCAGGGCTGAGTCTCTCGGAACAATGGGAGAATGTATCTGAACTCTTACCCAACCGAGTGGTAGCGTTTCTGTTCGCTTTAATAGTACTGGAGAGGGGCCAGTGCGAATTGCCCTTGCATTGGCTGGAGAACTGCTTCCGCGGTAGTGGGAAATCCTGATCCTGTCCCCTGGCCGTGCCTGCTCCGGGGTGTGCGAGCATGCCTGAGGAATGTGCTTTGGGCGATGGGGCATGGAATTGGAAATGCAGGGTGTATGATTCGGGCGATACCGTTTCAAGTGGTTGAATACCAACTGTTTGGTGCTTCTGGCCGAGACCCAGGCATGCCAGCAGTGGGCAGAGTGCTAATTGTTTCTTCCTCCTGATGGATGCCAAGCCAAATGGAGCATTGCTGGATCTCCAGTCACAAAGGACTCATATCAAGCACTCCAGAATTTCCTTTTGTTGTCTGGACGAGTATGGGAGCAGACAAGCTGGTTTTTGTCTGAGCTGATCTATTGTTTGGATGATTTGGTGAAATTAAAAAAGGGATTCTTGCTGGTAGGAGCAAGCTTTTGATTTGGGGAGATGAATAGCCTATTAATTTCACCTGGTGAATTCTCTGAAGAAGTAAAAGCGCAATATTATTTTGAAATGAAACTGTTGCACGTTTCCCTGTAAGCCTGTGTCCATCTGTTCCCTTCGAGGCTTAAGACGGGAGTCCTGAAAAGGGCTGAGTCAGCAGCTAGCAGGAGCATGCCTTAAAGCCTTAAATTACATGTTAATGTGGTGATGGAGAATCATCTTATGGCCTGAAGTACAGGATGGGGAGCCAGGAGACCTGGAGTATTTTCCTGGCTTCTCCACTGACTTTATTCAATAGGTTTTTAATGTTCTGTCTTGGATTCTTTTGAATGGGGAGACCAAAATATATACTTCTAGGATTACATCATTAATAAATCTGGAGGCTATTAAAGAGAGGGTGTGAGGGGAGGAATGAGCCCTACAATAAAGGGAACAGCCAGCACAAACCAAACGTCCTGCACATCTAAGCCTAGATTCGTTCTCAGGAAGTTCAGTATGTGCTGCTTTCTTTGAGACATGGGGGAAAAAATGTGTCCAAATCTTGATCACAGCAGCAGAGGAGTGCATTTACTTAAATACTTTCCTTAGTAAATTTTGTTATCGTGGCTTATAATGATGCTGCCATAAATGTGTGTGTGCAGTTGGCTCCCATCTGATACTATCCATGTTTGCTTCTTTAAATGCTCTTAAGTGAGTCTGTTGCTGAATCGTCACTGTTTTCACTGAAGAGCGGTGATACCTTTCGCTGCTGCTGCTGCAGTAAAACTAACATCTTGTAGTGAAGGAGAGAGATTTCAGGAGGATCCAGGAAAGAATAAAACCAGGACTCGTGTGGCTGTTGTGCTGTGGAGTGAAAGAAGTGGTGTAAAATTTTCTGTGCTGCTTTATCCATCCTCTAGACCAGTCCTGTGTTACTGGTTGTCTTGCCTCCCAATGAAAACTGACCTAGATGGTGTGGATGGATGCCCCAGCCAGAAGATGCCTGATCCTCTCCAGTGCCATAACTCCCTGTTGTCCCTCCGGACTGATCTTGATAGGAGACAGAAAGCTGAGAGCCCTTTTCAGTACTGCAGTGTTGGGTGGCTTCCCTGGATGCTGCTGGGCACACTGGGCTCCTCAAATTTCCCCATTGTACCTGGGCTGCTCTTTCTTGTGGAAATATTAAAATATGCCTGTGTTCAAATTCCACTGGATTCTGCTTTTCCTGACATCGTGACTTAGTCTGAATAGTTTCTCTTAAGCACCTCAATAAACAAGACCTCTGGGTATGGCAGGTTTTATTTCTGGGGCGATGCAAACACTGTGAAAGCTTTGTCTCTTAATGTTTGAATGTGTAACTATTTTGAAGCGGATGGTAATATGACCTGAAGGAAAAGCAGACTGTGGTTGCTAGTACACACTGCAGTGTTGTCTCCTGAAGCATGTAGGATTGCTGCTCTTCTGATCTTAGGGAAAATTCCTCTGGGATTTGCATCCGCAGGTAGAATAGGATTAAAAGGGAGATTTCTGAATGTTTTTCCAGTATCTTCCCCTGGGCCCTTGAGAAGCCCCTCCTGATCCTTGCAGGATCCTGACAACGATGAGATACGATGCTGTATGACCTGAGTACAAGACGTGTGTGCCTCGAGTCATTTTCCTTAGAGAAGGCTTGGGAATGCATTCATACGTGCTTGTTAAAATTACTTTTTGCTAGTCACACTTCCCTCTGTGGAACAGGGGGCTCTCGGGCAACCTTATCCTCCCTCACCAGGGTTTCTTCAGTTCTACGGTAAATGGTGGTTTTTCTTAGTCTCACCTGACTGTGAAGTCTCTAAGCTTTTGGGGAACAAAAGCAAGCCCGCTTGCAGTTGCCATTTGGAGTCTTGGGGCTCCTGGGCGCTCTGACTCTGCAACGCTTTGCCAAGAGTGAAAATTACACCTACTATATTTACTATAAACTAAATTAGTATCTCCCTGACTAATCCTGGTATCAATTAAAGGAACCTGGAAGCCTGTTGTGACACCCCACCCCCAGCTGCTCCTGGACCATGAGGTCTCCCAGTGCTGTGACTTTTTGAAAGGTTCTGGCATCTTGCAGTGGTCTGTCTGCTTTATTAATTAACACTTCAGGGAGTACTGCTCTCAGCTGGTAACTATTACATCCTGCCTCTGAATGGTTTCCCCAAATTGTTGTGTCTTTTGGCTGTAGTCCTTCAGTAAAATGACTCAAGAGCTTTGGTTTGAATAGAAAGCAGTCCTGGAAACTGGTGTTGCACAGCTTTTAGCTCTTCCTTGGCCTCTGATCACGAAAGACCCCTGTTAACCTGAGTGCGGAGCTGACCGCTGGTCATTGTTTGCCTTGGCGCAAGAGGGACGAATGAAACCTGCTGTTACGTACTGTTTGTTGATCCTATTCTCCTGTAAAATATTCTTATTTAGTTCAATATTGAGCTTTCTGGAGTATCATAAAACAAAACTGTAACCTAGAGGGGAATTTGGCATATTCTGTTAATTGTGCTGGCATGCCTTCTAATCTCTTGAGAGAGGGAGGTCCTTCAGGACTTGACCATAAGGCTACTCACCACACGTTATCTGCCTTTGCCTTCTCAAATATTCTTCATGTGGCTGCCTGCTACACAGCAAGGTCATCCAGATGCTTCAGAAGGTCCCAGCAATATATAAACAGAGCACTGCGTTCTTGTGTGTGTGGGACAGCCATGGGAAGGCTGTAATGACTTCTTTAGAAACCTGTGTAGCTTTCAGCTAAGTCAAGGCCCTGCTACCCCTCATCTTAGTTTTTGGAGAGAGATTGTTTCATTCCAACTTAGTTTTTGATTAATATTTGCTGAGGCTTTTAAAATCCAATTTATGCAGTACCAAGAAACAACAGCTGCATAAAACGAAGTAGGTAAAAACAGACGTTTAAAGAAGATTACAACTGAAAGCCAGATTTTTCTGAAGACCACCAGGCTTGCGGTTCTTCTAGGGTTGAAGTTAGACACCCCCCCTTCACTAGTTTTACTTAAAACTAACATATGTTATTCTCCTCTGTTATGATCTAAGGGGGTTACTCGAATTTTTTTTATACTGATCATGACAACTGCTGTGCCCGTGTATTTATCCTCTGCACTAAAAGCCATCTTGTATCCATGAAAAACATTGTAAGAGGTTTCTTTTGAAATTAGTGCTAGTAGGTACTGAAGTCAGGAATGTCTGACTAGTACTAATGTACCTCGACTCAGGAATCTTTTATTTTTACAGAACACATGTATCCTGCCCTGTGGACTGCATTTGCTTTGGGAAATCCCCTTTGTTTGCTGCTGGAGGGAAGCAGCCTTGTGAAAGCAGTTGTACTTCCCTCTTTTCCCCTCCAACTCTCTCTGTGGAGCAGGACTTTATTTTATTCCTTTCTCTCAGCCTCACCTCCTGACCTGCAAAAAATTGAAAAATACCTTGTTTCCATAGCTGCATTTCTCTGAATGTCTAATGAAAATTTACAAATCTCAACTTTGTGAAATGAGCGTTAAAGTACATGGCTCCTTGAAACCAAACATTTGTTTTCCAAGAATTTTTTTTACTGTATATTTTCCCTCCGCCCCAATTTAGTTAGACCTGTTGTAAAGTCTCCTCTTGCTTTTCCCGTTTCCTCCCCTGATGTCCAATCCCAGACTTTTAACCCACATGCTTTCTGTTTCATTTGTCTATTCCTTAGACAAATCCCCAGGTCTCAAAGCACTTCGGTAGGAAGCTCACAATCACCAGCCCTGTTTTAACACAAGGGGAAATTGAGGCACAGCCCTGGAGGTGACCTGCCTGAGGTCACGCAGCAGGTCAGTGTCAGAGCTGAGGTTTGAACTGATGTCTCTCGAATGTCAGGCTGGTTGCCTGGGATTTCCGATACATCTCCTCATGAAGCGGCTTGAAAGGCTGGTTAATGTGTTTCGCTCTGTCTTTATACGAGTATGTGCTCTGCTGGTCATTTTTTAGGGATAGCGAGGACCTAGCAAAAATACTGGAGTATTCTAGCTTCTAGACATCTGTTTTTGGAGCCAAATCTTTCCCCTTCTCCCTCCCCTTTGGTGGTTGCCAGGAAATAATGCAGCTTTAAAGGGCTGGGGAGCTTTTTCCCACTGCACTCTGGCATTGCTTCATTTGGAAACTATTGCATCTTCAACCCCCACGTGTGCTGCCTGACCGCTCCACGTGCTGGGTGCCTGATTGAAGGCTGGGGAGTACAGGAGCGGGAAGCGGGCAGAAGAGGACCGGCATTCAAACTCTGCACAGCATCTGGATGAAATTCCTCTAATGAGTCAAAAAGTTGCTGGTTCATACCTTAAATGACTAGCTTATTTAAGAGGTAGCCACTTGTATGACAAGTAAGTCCCTATCCAGACGTGGCAACCAAAAACTGGAGACCATTAGCCTCTACTCCATTGGACAAACAAGGTTAGCCAAGACTACTTCTGCAAAGTGTCTGTGTGCAGTCACATGTTGATTCTCTACAGATGAAATCGGACATGCAGTGACAGAAATGAGTCTTCTACCATTGTACTGACTTCTATATAAATACCTTGCTTCTTGACCATATTATAATACATTTCATTACCATTCTGGTTTTCTGCTGTTTAAGTGATGGTTTTGGCTTCTTTATTGAAGGAGGTGTGGGAGAAAAATGGCTCGGTTCTGTCCTGGTGGGATTTGAACCAAGGTTTGCCATAGCTTGCTGGAGCCACTGAGCTACTGGATTTGCAGAGAAATAGGAAAATCAATTTCTAGCACGTGCAACCTGTAGAATTTAGCCCTGGAAAAAAGTATTTTCCAGCTGAAACTATTTGGCCAGCTGACCAAAACTTACAAATGGTTTTAATGGGTGGTTTTGTTGGGTCTTTTTTCAGTTTGTTTGTCCAACCCACAAGAAACAATTAACTTGACTTTGGTTTTTGCAGGTGGCGTTGGACATAGTCTCTTCCATAGCTTTATTCCCTGCTGAAGCAAGAGCTATAAAGTCCGTGTCGTTACCAAGCCTTACTCAAACCCTTCTTTCGTTTCAGGACAGCCACACAGTACCTACCTGCACTGATTGGCAGCTGCTAGCAGAGGATTTGGCTCTGAGAACTGTGAGCACTGAAAATGGAAAGATTCCTGGGTTTTACCCGTAACCACTGTTTCATCATGCTGTTCTTCATCTCCCTGAGCCCACTGGGCCTTGCCCAGTATGAACACTGGCCCTACCTCCCCGGTTACCCTGAGCCACCCCCACAAGTGTACCAGCCCCCCCAGAGACCGGCAAACGTTCCCAAGATCCAGCTGCGGCTTGCAGGGCAGAAGAGAAAACACAACGAAGGCAGAGTGGAGGTGTTTTACAGCGGCGAGTGGGGCACGGTGTGCGACGACGACTTCTCCATCCATGCTGCACACGTGGTCTGCAGGGAGCTGGGCTATGTGGAAGCAGTGTCTTGGCTACCGAGCTCAAAGTATGGAAAAGGAGAAGGTAATACCAGGGCAGTGGTATTGTACTAGCTGTGTCTCCAACCCCCCATAATTCTTGTCCTGTCAATTCAATTTAAGATGTAGTGATATTTCCTGCAAATGTAACTGAAATAGCTTCCTGATGAAGCAGCGCCTCTTTAAATCAGGGTCCCATTAGATTAAACAGCTTAAATAATAGGTGGTTGCTTGTTTTGACTGAAACAAGTTAAGGAATGATGAGATAAAGAGCTGAAGGACCAGATCATGGCGTGTGAACTCTGGCAGGGGATGCTGAGGAGCAGCCGGCAGAGGATAAGGGTAGGAGGCTCTTCCCTTTTGAAGAGCCATATTGGCTACTGAAGCTGCACCCACAAGTGTAATGTATAGATGGTCCATTTCCCTCTTCACACTTCCATTGCCTTGCAGTGAGTCAGATAGGGCCTCTAAATATTCCTTCTCCCTATTCTTTTTTTTAACTCTGAACTCTTTAGGCTCTAACCAGACTGCCTATGCGATGCTACACAAATCTTTCTTTTGCCCTGTTAGCTCTCTAGAAACACATGCATCATATTCTGCAACACAGACTAGCCTATAAAAGCCCAAAGGAGTGTGAACACTTCATGACCTATGTAGGACTATATTTATAATAATCCTCTCGGACACTCTCAGGCTGTTCCTGGTGGGAAAAAGCTATTCACCCTCACCCCAAATTGTACATCCTTTCTTGCTCTTTGAACTTGTACGTGATGGATGTGTGGATAATTGCAGATTGGCACCTTATTGCACCTCATTCCCAAATGTGTGCTGAACAAAGACTTGGAAAGGTGAATGTTTGTGTGTTATAGCAATGAATTCTTAAAATCACAATGCTTCAGAGAGAATAGCTCTGTAATAGTATATAACTCAACAGATTTAATTGTTATCTTTTGATATGCTGTTAGTTAAATGTTGGCCTATGGAGAACTTTTTCTGCAAACATTGAAGCCTGGCACACTGTTGATGTAAACCACAGATTATTTCCACTGCAGCAGGGATGAACGTGCTGTATGTCCCTTACTTAGCACTGCTCGTTAGTGCTCACACCTGTAAACTTGCCCGTAAAAGAGCAAGCAGGCCTTAACAGTGACTTGACTGAAATGTGAGACCTTGAATGTTGTCCCAAGCTGTGGGTTTTGCCTCTTGGGGTAGAGTTGGAGATTTCTGAGCGAAAAAGAGGCCATGACATTTGAAAACAAACCAGAAACTGATTGAAAACAAACCAGAAACTGATTGCCACGCTATTTAATGGGAGAGAGTGTTCTCCGTGCGCCAGAATAGCTCTGGGTAAATCCTGATGCAGAGAGCCTGTGCACGGGGGATTGTGCCTCCCTCAATGTAGAACCAGGCTTTGCGGGAGCTCTTTCTGCTCTCCTGTTTGGGGAGCACGGCGAGGGCTGGCAGATCAATCGCCTGGTGGTTAACCAGCTGAACCTGTTGGGACTGCTGGAACAAAGCTGGGACAGCCAAGGGGAACAGCTACAGAATCTCCTGGTGACTCTGAAGGTCAGGCGGTCCTTTCTGTCCAAAGGACGTGTTGCTCTTCGGATGAGCAAAGCGTTGGTACCCTAAAATACGGGAATTGCTTGTTGGCCCTTGCTCCTTGCAATTTAGGGGGCAAATTGTGGGGGAGCAGCAAGCGCCCAGCACATTTCCAAAGGGGAAATGAGCACTTTGAAAAGATGAATCTCAGAGATGCTGTTGGGTCTTTAGCTCTCAGCTGCTCTTGGGAAAGCATGACCTAAATTTTGGAGATGACACCTATTGATTTTTGTCTGCTCATCTTAGAAGTGAATTCTGAGGGACCTGATTTTTTTTGAAATAGAATATTTATGGGCATGTACACGTGTATGCTTGTGTGCACACGCACACACTTTTTGCTGGAGGGAAAATGGTAATTACATCTGGAAACTGGATCTGACAATGTCTTTTCAAAGAGAACCCAAATAACAGGAGGTTCCAATCAATAGTGGTTTGTTAAAGCTTTTGCAAAAATCAGCTTTTGAAAAGCTAGGGTATTTAATCAAAACTTTGAGCTGTCTCCTACAAGAGATTTAATGAGGATTTGATAAATGAGAAATGATGTAAAGAGAAGCCTTAAATACAGAAGGGATGATTTGGTGAGTATAATTAGAGGGCAAGGTCTAATCAGCCAAATTGAGGTGACCCGGTGACACTGTGTGCTCTAAAAGTGCTGGAAGCAGGACTGCAGTGGAGATCTGCTTCAGGCTGGTGGTATTTTTTATTACCATGCAGATAAGGGAAAGCGAAAGCTGTGGGGCAGAGCTGTTTCCAGTTAGTAAGTACTTGAGGTGGATCACTGATGTTCCTTAGCTGTTTAATTCAAGCTTAATTTAGCAGTAATCTCTTCCCCTGACGTAGTAAGAGCACAGCAGCCTTACCTGCTTTCAGTACAATCTAGATTTACCCTCTTTGTGAGTCTGAGTTCTATTTTCTTTCCCCTTCAGGGAAAATTTGGATGGACAATGTCCACTGTAATGGCAAGGAGACCACCCTGGCAGCATGCACGTCAAATGGCTGGGGAGTAACTGACTGCAAACACACCGAAGACGTGGGAGTGGTCTGCAGTGAAAAGAGAATCCCTGGCTTCAAGTTTGACAACTCCTTGCTTAACCAAATAGAGGTAAACATACTTAAAACTGCAAGCTGCTGATCAAGAGCCTTCTGTGGACAGGGGTGTCTGCTGCTACACGCGATAGGTTATCCCAGCTGCACACACTATGGTTAAAGCAAACTCTTGACAGTGCTTCTACATGCTGGCTGAAGATGCAACTTTCAGATTTCAATTTCAGCTGTTCAGAGCATTATATGTATAATAAGAATTTGAAAGGGATTTTTTTTATAGCATAAGAATAAGTAAGGAGAAAATATATTACTCCTGTTCTGCAATCAATTTTCAAAATTGAAAACTGGTTTATTTTATTTCTAAGAATGAATGTAGAGAGACAGGATGTGTGCTGTACTCATAGACCTTACATGTGAGTGACTTTGGTGGTTCATAGTACTAAATTACTGGGTTTTCTTTGCCTTAATGCCTCCCTTTTGGTACTGGGAGCAATTTGGAGGTCTCTGGTGTAACAGGAGGGTCAGCAGGTAGGGTTGGATTTGGAGGTTAATAGGGCTTACAACCATGGCTTGGAATGAGCGGATTTATAAGGAAAGAGATAAAGATATTTTTGCACAGTTTGGCTAAGCAATGATGAAGTAACCATGATAACTGTATGGAAATATTTGTGGGAATGGGGGATTAGTACTGGAAGTGATGAAAGGCATTGAAGAGAGGAAAACGTGGGCTGGTCCCTGGGGGAAAGGTTCTGGATTGTGACTGGGTTAGACTGCTAGGCTGAGGTTGAGACTCTTGGGGAAATGACAGAAGCAAAATGCTTGAATCGCCTTCCAGTGGACTCGTTAGATTTCTGCAGAATAAAGAGTTGGGAGAATGTTGCACTGGAAAGAAGTTGGGTTGAACTCTTCAAATCAAAAAGTGTTTTTTTTCCTTCAGCTTTTCAGGTTGGAAAGTATTTGTGGTGACTTAGCTAACATCTTCCTCGTTTCGGATGCTACGATGGTTCAGTATGTGAATTCAGTGGTTACCTTTGGTCAAAATTTATTGACAGAGCCTACCCAGTAACCACAGTCAAATCTTACTTTAAGCAGACAGGGAATCCAGGATGTATCGCATATCACAGTGTGGTTTCCATGGCTGAATCTTGATTTTATTCGTGATCTGAAACAATGGATACAGCCTTCTTTATCACTTTAAAATAAAATTATTCTAGCAGTTACTTCATAGCCACTGATTTAGAAAGGGCCTCCCAGTATTTTCTTCTACCAGATTTTTCCACTGGAGGTTAATGCAGTGCAGCATACTTGACAAGGGAAGACAGTATACTCAGTGAAACCTTTCATTCCCCTGCTGAGGCTTTAGGAAGAAGTATGGGTAAGTAGGCAGCATTCGGCACTTCCATGGAAGGCTCCTGTGCAAGGGTGCAGATACAAGATAGGAGACCTGAAATTCTCTTTGTTGCCTTGACCTTGCTTCACTTGGCTAGGAGGGAAAGGCAGCTTTCCAGAGGGATCCCAAGCTGCCTCTGTCAATGGCACTGTTGTTGCTTGGGGAATGAGGCGAGATCATGGAACATCAGTGATGGCTTTGGCAGAGGCGTGCTTGCCCAAAGCCACAGTGAACCCTCAAAACAGAGGCCTGGAAGAAAAGATGCTTTAGTCTAGACGGAGGTCACTTCACTCTGAGATGCTTCAGATATTAATCATAAAAGCTTTGGAGGGCTCTGCTTTTCCATTAGCTAAGCACTGGAGTTTGACTAATGAGTTGAACACATTGGGTAGGTAATTGAGGGCTAGCTTGTGCTGATGCTGTGTGGGTGCTTAAGCTTCACATATGATCAGTAAAATGAATCATGAGATTGAAGCAGTTCATGTAGCCTGACTCACCAACAGGATCACTCAGGAGAAATAGGTGTAAGAGAAGGCATGTTCCCCATATCCTGGCAGCTCTTGGGAGCTACGGTATAGATGAAGGCATATACTGATGTGAAAAGTAACAGCGTGCACAGCAACTGCTAAGGGGCACTGGTGAATAAAGACACTGAACTTGGGGGGGTGGAGTAAAATAGAACAGCAGCTTTATTTTTAAGTACCTGTGCTAAGCTGAGAGCTGTCAGCCTGGCTGTCCCTGTGACTTTGTCCTGGTGGTAGAAAATAGTGTTGCATTTTCTGGGCAGTGGCTGCTCTAACTCCCAGCTCTACATCTCTGTGCGTACATGCTTCTCCCCTCCCTATCGCTGCCTGAATTTTATGAACAGCTTAGTACTCTACTGTTGCTTCTACTCTGCAAAACCGAGCTGATTTTTCTTATATCCCTGTAAGATCACTGGCAGCTGAAGGGTTCTTTTTCTGCTGGTTTCATTGCAGCAGGATTAAGGCTAAAGGTGATGTGCTATAAATTTTTAAGATGCCGTTGTGGAAGTACTTTTCAGTCACAGCTAGCTGTCAAATTTTTAAACTCTTTCCCCCTCTCAGCTTTTCTCCCCTTCTTAATCTTTGCTTTATCTCGTTAGCAGCTGGCGTGACATAGTTTGAGTCAAAGATGATGAGCAGGGTTACTCATAGGGTCATAAACTCCAAAAGAGGGAGGTCAAAAGGCTTGTGTGAATGCAAGCTGAAAGTCTTTGCCCTCTCTAACATGCCTGGGAATTCTGCATATCATACCTTACATTCATCAGAGGAAACGTCATCGTTTTGTAAGCTGCTGGGTTCTTTAGTCTGTAGGCCAAAGCTTGCCCAAGTGATGTTTTCTCTTTGGAATGAGATTGGGGTTGAGGGGCCTGGAATTTTCTACTGAGCAGTAATGCTATGGTCAGGTCTCTGACCAGTCCCACTGGCTTCAGCTACTGCACTGGTGGAGCTAAATCAGTACAAATTTCCCACTAAGATTTCCGATGGAAGATAATTCAGTTTACCCTTAAGCAGCTTTTAAAACCAGGCTTTACTCAAAATGGGCCTGATTTAAGAGGATGCACAGAGCTTATCTATCCAATTGCACCTTCCAGTGTTGTTTTCCCACACTAGTTAGTAACAACTGTCACGATTCCCAAAAGGATCTGACTGTTTGCAAACTGATGTTTTTATAGCCAGCAGATTAACAGGAGCGAGCGCTGACTTCAGTGCACATTCATGTATCAGGCTGTAAGCTGTGGTGGAGTAGGAGCAGCAGTTTTGTTCTGCTTTCCAGTTGCAAGCATTCAGGGGAAATACGTGCTTTTTGCAGCCTGGTTAACCCATTGCCAAACATATGCCACGGCAGTTAAGAGTTCCCTTGCCTGTAATAGGGAGCTCTGTGCGTTCCCACTGCCAGGGACAGATGGACCATCTTAAATTCATCATTTAGAAAGTGTCTTAAAGACCCTTTAGTGCTAAGTTCTCTGGGGCTGCCAAGTGCTGCTAAGGTTTAAGGTGGAAAGCCAGTAGGTATAAGACAACATCTGACTTCATTTTGATGGGGCTCCAGCTCAGAGGGGCTGTGCAAATTGACATTTACTCAAATCCGGCCTTGCTTCCTAAAATCTGACAGGCAAAGAGCTCACACTCTTTTAAAAGCAACATGATAGCCCATGAGCAGAGTTTATTTTTATTGGACAACATACATACCTCCATTTCCCAGTTTGGAAATGCTGCAGATAAGTAGTATAGGATGAAACTTTCCATTACCATAAACCATTTTGCTTATATATGTGTGTGCTCAGACAGATCTTTTCCTATCACAGCTCATATTTTGAGGGTTACATCATATCTCTTCCTGTCCCTGAGCCTTTCCATTCCCTGCCCTGTTGGGAAGGGGCAGTGCCTGGCCCTTGCTTCTGTAAGACAAGTTGCTGGTCACAGACCAAAGTGAAACGTTTCAGTCTAGGGTGAGAGATGGAAGATCTGTGATCAGAAGATGGGAGACAGGCAGGAAGAGGTTAACTCTTCTAACAGGACCAAGGTCGGGGCAGGTCTGAAATCCATCAGTCTCTTGCTAAAGGGCAGAGAAACTCCCATCGTTTTTGCTTGCTATTTTTCACAGCCACTGCAAATTTTAGCCTTGGGACTTGTTCAAAGGATTATTTCTTGGAGGGTGATGAATGTGCATAGCAGGACAGCCCTTTCATGGGCTGCTGGCTGGTCAGAATTAGCCTGATACCCCTTTAGCTCAGTGGCTGCATAAACACTGAAGGTTGTTCACCTTTTCAAAGCTAGGAGAGCAGTGTTTGTTCGATGCTGACGTGAGTGTAATCACATGGAGTGCATTTTACAGAGAGGCATTTCCCCCTCCTCTTTAAAGTATGTAGACTAAATACGCAGACAGTGTCTCATTAATGGAGAGAGCAGGGCTTGTGGTTTGACTTTGTTATTACCTGTTTGCCTTTGGGAGCATTAGGAGGGGAAAAGCAGGTACATACCCTGCTGGTATTGCATCCTCTCTCTTCCTACAGAGCCCAGCTGTGAGAGTAAGCCACACACCCTGAAAGGGGTGGAAAAAAAAAAAAGCAGTAGCTGTGCTTGGAAGTGCTGCAAGGGTGCGGCTGAGCATGGCTTAACCCAGTAATTGTATGTGAATGCAAAGGCTGCCTGCAGCCGTGTGGCCGGTTGGCAACTCAAAGTTGGTGCTGAACCTGCTTGCTTTGATCCTCCTTGGAGGCATCCGCGCATCCAGTGCGATGGGGCCAAAGCTGTTGTTAAAATAACACCGTTGTTTAACTCGAGTTTGATTTTGCTTGTGTTCCTTCTTTTTTAGCCATGGCCTGGAGTAAAAGCTCTGTTTGGCGTACTCGAATTCACATTAGTGGCTTGATGTGCGACTTGGGTCTAACCATGATGGCAGAGCACATCACCCACTTTATTTGTAATGGTGGCTCTTGTAGGCATTACAATGTGGCAGGCACGTTGTGAGTGGTGGCTTGGGAGCTCAGAGGAAAAGAAAAGTTTAATTGTTTGGTTTTCAGTGCTCAAAGCATATCTGAGAACACAGAAACTGCTTGCTGACTCTCTGATGGAGTTTAGGAGGGACAGAGGGTTAAGTGCTATAAAGATATATATCAAACTGCAATAATTCAAGCTTTGTAAAATATAACAAGTGGAACCTGCTGCTTTAGCCAAAGATCTCTGAGCACATGGGGCCTCGTGCTGCCTGTCTGCCCCAAGCAAGCACTGTGTTCTGCAGGTGGGGCAAGGGGAACCAGCAAGGGGAAGGACCAGGTTCTAGGAGCTGACTCGCCTGAAAGCACTGCAAAGTGGAGGAATAGAGCTGGGGGCAGAATCTGTGCATCTAGACTGGCCTGAACTGCATTCCTCCTTCCACTGATATGCTATGGCAAAAGGTATAAAGAGCAGGATAAGATCGATGCAGAAGGTGCAGTATGACTGTTGGTCATCTCTTGTCTTGCAGTTCACAAGTGGCTGAAGGTGGCTGGGGGGGTAGCATGGACGTGCCTTAAGGTTTCTTTGTACGGTGCCAAAGCCTGCAGTTTAAATGTGTGCAGAGTCTCAAATGTTTTCCTGTCTCTGCAGGGTGCCAGAAAATCTGAAATCAGAATTATTTGATGTGTGTTCATGAAACCATGAACAGGGAACGCCATCCCTGCTTTTTCAAACAGTACATGTGGCCACTTTGTGTTGTCCAAATGCAGCACAGGCCCACCTGCAACTGCCTTGCTGGGTTGACCAGCAATTTTAAGACCACAGTAGCTAACTCCTACCCTCAATATATTTCTTAAATAAATGCACGATACATATTTTTTTTTAACCTATCCCCGAAAACATCCTTAACAAAATATTTGTTGTCCACCTTCTTCCTCTGTGTGCATACACGCAGGCTTCAAATAGGACCTACTCTAAATATATCAAGCTGCTGCAGCCATTGCAAGTTCACAAATAGATCTGGTACCTGAGACTAGACCGTAGCTTTGGCCAGACGGTGGGCAGACAAGGTCTAACTGAACATACCAGGCTGTGCTGCTATTTTTGTCCTTCTTTTCCCTTCTGGGTGTATGTGAAGCATAAAAAAAAAATCTCACTTCAAAGCCCAGTGGCTCAAAGGCTCTGGTTATGCCAGGTTAAAAGTGGATTGAACTACATTGTCCAAGTCTCTTACCCAGTGGGAAAGGGTGCTGCTAAGTCCTGCTCAGGAGCTTTCAGTTAAATTGGGCTCTGTGAATGAGGCCATATAAAATGCTCCTGTGTGCGGAGCTGCTTCTGACTGGAAGGTGTAAGGAGGGGCGGAGGACAGGGTCATTGTTTATGGCTTGGCACACAGGTAAATCTTCCTCTTGTCTAGCTTTTTGCCATGCAAATCAGCGGAGACGCTCTGCTGTGGGGAGTTGCAACTTAGGTCACCACCGTCTCAGGCTTGAGCTCTACGTCTGGACTCTCCAGTTCTCAAGAGTGTTTGCCAATAAAAGGTTTATTTTTCTGTTTGTTATGACAACAGTGTTTCAGTTTCTTTCTCCTTGGTGTAAATGTTTACTTCTCTAAACATAAGTCCATGTGTAACACAAATGCAGATGCTTTGTGTGTCTAGAACGGGTCCTCAGCATCTTCTCTGGAGCTAACTCCAGACAAATATTAATTAAGCTGCCGTTGGGGTAGGCCACTGTGTTTCTTTAGTGCTATAATTTTAAAGTGTGTGTGATAGTTTCCAACTGCTTGCCTCAATGGCTTCTTTGTGATGGCTTGTGGCATGTCAGGTTGCTGGGTTTGCTGGGCAGAGAGCTGGTGCTTGTCATCTAGCAGCAGGTATGAGCTATGGAACTGGTAGGGCTGAGGAAGCACCGGGGCTGGTATTGGTTTGCTGCGGTTCCTCGGGGGACAGTAAACCTGTTGGTCTCCTCACACCGACTGTATGCAGGGCCTGAGTAGCTGACAGCCGTTGTGCTGGATGCGATACCGTTTCCCGTTTACACAAGGCAGTATTTAACTAAGCCTGAGAACAGAGAATGATCTTGTTCTGTTTTGCAGTGCGGGGGTCAGGTAATAAATTTGGCTAGCTTGCTGCGTCTGATCCAAATTGTCTTTAAAATAGCTCATTAGAGAGGAAAGGGAGAATGTAAAAGCCTTGCTCATCATGAAACCCTCGGGCCGTGATGCGCGCAGAACAGAGCAGCATCCCATCCTAAACTAAACCTCCCAGCCATGCCAAAGTGTCTCCAGGGTTCAGTGCTCCTGCCTTCTCTCACTCGCTTCTGTCACCAGCGTTTCTTTTCTCTAGTGCTTTTCATTAGCCTGCTTTGCATTGGCAATCATGAGGCTGCCCCTGAAGCGTTTCACGGCTTAGCAAAGGCCTCAGCTTTTGTCATTTATAATCTGCACTGTATTTGCTCCTGGACCCTAATCCTGAATTGCACTCTCATCCCTTACCCTTTTGTACTGCGCAAACCCAGAACAAAAAGAGCATGCAGTCCCAAACAGCATAATGTTCCCAGGGGACTGCTGTCCCCCATAGGCAACCGTCTTTGCCTTGCAGCATCTATTTCACCGTGTTTATTTAACAGCTGGGACCTTGTTAGTGACTTAGAGGCACAGCTCTAGACGTTTAAGTCAAAACAGATTCCACCCATTCCGATGTATGTGAAGAGGTAGCTTTCTAAAAAGTCATCTTCAGGGGAAGCAGAGACTTCAGTGGGAATAAGTGAAGGGTTTAAATACAGGAGAGAAGATGCTTCTGGGATGAACAAAGCCTACGTGGAAAGATTTCATGTTACGGTCTTAATTGAAAAAAAAATCAGTTAATTTCTTGTCCAAGTTGCAGCCTCAATGTCCTGGTGTTTGGGAAGCCGAGAAATCCTGGAGCTCCATTGTAAATGAGAAATGATGATATGAATAGGTTTCTGCATCTAAGGGGCAGTGGGATAGGTCAGGCATAAGGAAGGAAAGAGCAGTCCGAGTGGATCTCGGCGAATCTTAAAGCAGGAGAGCAATGAATATAGGCTAGCCAGAGGCAGCACACAGGCTCCTTGCAGTTGTTAAATCAATGATTTGTGGTAAGAAGTGCACCTTTGCCTAAGCTGTCTGTTTGTATAATCCCCTGGCAACCAGATAGCTGCCAGAGCCAGTACTGAATACTTCCACTTTCCTGCTCTGCAATGCTTAGCATCACTCATAGTGCTGTTTTTTTTAAAAAATAATGAAGTAAAATACACAGAAGCAAAACTTCATTCCAGTTACCTTTCTGCCTGTATTGGAGTAGTTTCTCTGGCCGCGGGGGAGACACGCACAGCCATAGCTGTTCAGACCCGCCTGCCCCATGTAGTTCTCTAGCTGGTTTCTTAATGTCATCACTGAGCGTGTGGGCGTGTGTTTAAAGTGAGTGTTGAGATGCTCTTCTAAAGAGCCCCTCTGAAATCCCAGCTGCTGTGCCTTGCTTTCAGCCAGGAGCCAGTGATTCAGAACCAGGGTAGTGTCTGCAGGCTGTGAAGTAGCAGTTGGGTTTCTAGGAATGGGATCTCCTCCCTGGATTGATTACTGTGCATCCTCAGGGCTGTTGCAAGAAGAAAGGGTATCGCTGAGCTTGGGCAGTGGAGGAGGACACAAGTGTGCTGTCCTGGGCATAATTGTTCTGCCAACACAAAACAGATGGCAAAAGGTGAAAGAAAATGTTATGAAAGTTGTGTCAGTTTTTGCAATCAGGTCTGAAGCCATGGGGAAGCATTTGGTTCAGAGAGTGGAAACAAAAGCAGCTGAGGCTCATGTGAAAACTTTCCGAGCCAGGAATCCTTTTGTGAAAGCTCAAAAACAAACCCCTTTCTTCTCGCTGTCTCCGGGCAGGCCCCGGCTTTCTGAAGCTGAGATTCATTGGTTTCGTAACAGAGCGCAGCATGTTGGCTTGCGGTGGGCTTTTGTGTCCGGGACTGAAGAGGAGCAGCAACGTGGGTCTTGGATGTGGCTCCTGGCAAAGAAAGGAGCGGGGTGGAAGGGAATATGGCCCAACCCAGAATAGTCTGACACTTCCCCCCCTTGTTTTTATACTAATTTGTATTGTATTAATGTTGGAAGTCTCAACCGAAATCGCATCTTTGCTTTGGGCAAATACAGATGTGAAGCCCTTGCTGCAGAGGCTTTGCGATTCAGAGAGCAGGTGAAATGGGCTTAGCGTTGTCTTCCTTTTGCAGAAGGGGTGAGGAAGTGCGAGCAAGAGACCAAGGTAACAGCGAAGAGGTGGGGAAGTGAGTTTGCGTGGCTGAAATCACACGGGAGATCTGTGGCAGAACTGAGCAGGATCTCTTCAGCCTCAGACCACAGAGGTATTTTAGCTTCGGTCTGGTTTTTATATCACTATATGCAGTCAAGTGGCTCCAGTGAAAAGCAAGTTGATGTGGAAGCCAGAGCATTGAATCTAGGAATAAATGTGCTACACTTCCTCGCCCTGCCCTCCATACCCAGCTTTCTCTTGCTTTCTATTTCTTCACACCTTTCAAGGCTAAGGAGGCTTAACTCAAGCAGGAGAAAAATGCCTTAGGATCTCTTATTGCTTGTGTGCTTACTCCCTTAATGGAGTTTGCCTGCGCCAGAATGGATGTCTTTGATGAAAGCAAAGCTGCAGCTTGATGAATGAGGCCAGTAGCAGTGGAGTAGCCCCGCAAACTCCATGCAGGGGGTCAGCAATGCAAGACATGCCGTCCTCTGAACTAGCAGTGCTCTGGAGAGCAGAAAGCAAAGGCGGGAGCTGATTCAACATCGAGTATGTGGGTGGGATTGTTTCATAAGCAAAGGAGAGGTTGGAGGTCCAGGTCTGAATTATGCTAGTAGCTGAATTCTAAGACTTGGAGGTTGGGGGGGGTGTGTGGAGGAAAAGGGCTGGCACATGCATCTCCACAGCTGTTGGCCTAAATAGGTGGAAATTGCGTAATGCTAGCTGAGAAGGGGAGGACTGCTATGCATGAGCCATGAGAGTTAACTCCTTCTGGGTTTGGTCTTTTCTCTTGCTTTGTGGCTAGGAATCCCCAGCAGCATTTTCCCCTTGTATCAAGTGAGCCGAGCTGTGGGTTTGTGCATGGTTTTCTGCTCCCTCCCTGCTTTGTGTTCCTCAACCTCAGACTGAGCAAACCATGTCCTACTGGCTTTGGGGCTTGGACCTCTATTTCCCTACCTGTAATTTGGGGTGCAGTCAACCCAGTTTTATTTTCTAGAGGTAGTATTGCTCTTTGGTGAATGACTGCTTGGCTCCTGAAGTATTGTTGAATGTTCTGCTTTATGGTCGATAGCCTGAGGTAGGAGCATGGCAAATGTGCATTCAGCTTCTGAGTTGGTTGCACGTATCTGCTTTGTGTTGCTCAGGTATCCTTCAGAGGATTTACCAGTCTATGTTGTAGCTTCAGTGTATGGCTATAATGCAAGCATAAGTAAAGCTTTCAGAGATGAGGTTTCCTTGTTGATGTGACAGCTTGTTGTAGGCATTTGTCTCCACGTATACATAAAGGATGGAGAGGGTGATTTTAAAAAGTCTGCTCTAGCTATTAAGTATTGTTTGCTTCTGATTTTTATGTGGAGTCTGTTTTCACCATTAGCCCAGCTGCTCTACACATTGGTGTTGGAAGATAAAATGTGTCTGCCTGTATTTGCATTATTGAACACTCCCATTGTAACAAAAACTCGGCAGTGAAAGGAAACCATTCAAATCTGCAAAGACTTGTCGGGGAAAAGCTCTTAGTGGTCCTTTTTCCTTGAGAAATCTACAGTGTACTTATTTTGATCCTTTGTTCTTTAATCTTCCAATATAAAGCTGAGGTCTACGGTACGTTGAATTCTTCTCAGACATTTTGCTGTTTGTTCAGACTCAGTGCAAACCCTTGAGTTGCTATATCAATGATTCTCTGCTCTAAACCTACTCTCTGTGAGCGGAAAGGGGAATGGATGTGGATTGGTTTTGCTCTCAGACAGATCATGAAAATGTCATTGCGTGCTGGTCTGCTATAGCTATCGGAAGATTGAAATACCCTTGAGGGGATGAAATGATGGCTTATTTCTTGCTAGTTTGCTCGCTTTTTTTTTTTTTTCTTCCTTTGCAAATGCAGGCAAAAAAACATGACAAAAGAGTTGGATTCACTAAACAGAGTCCCAAGTCGGAGCAGGATTTATTTTTGTGTCTATGTCAGCATCTCTGGGGGAAGAGAGATGTGTTGTGGAACCTTTGTTGCAGAGCCTGCAGTGCCTGAGGAGGTATGCTGGCTCTGACAATGTTTTTTCAAGTCCAAGAGCAAGGCATTCAATTTGCCCTGTATTTTTCATTTCTGTAAAATGACCAGCAAGGACAACCCAGCCCAATCAGTTAGTGGAAAAGCCCAAACACACAGCCTGGAAGTAGGAAATGCAGGCATCTCGAGTCCTAGACTGGGTCACGGCTACTGCACTAGGTCAGAGCACCCCTGGATCCTTTACTGGGACTCCAGCGTTGCCCCTCCTGCAGTGGTCAGAGCTCTTCTGGAAAGAGATGTAGCAACCTGGTTTTATTTGCTAAGCTGCTGAACTAATTGCAGAAATAACAGGCAAATCATAAGGTACCTAACAGCATTCCCAAGCTTTCCTTTTTTCCAAGAGTTTTTATTTTTTGCAACTTTGTGACTTCTCTCTCTTCTTTTCTGAGTCAATGGGCTGGTTGCTTTCTTTGCTCTGATATCATAAATCCCAGCAAGGGATTTGCAAATCCATCCAGTGGTTTTTAACATTAAGATATACCCTCTGGCTTGGAAAGTCTGTGAGAATACAGATGCTCGGAAGCTGCAGGAATACAGCAGGGAAGAGTTGCTGCGTGTTGTTCAGATGCTCTTTCTTCCGTTATTGGCAGGTGTCGGAGATGGGCTGGATGTCTTTGTTTTTATGCAACGCAGCTCCTGCTGGGTTGGTGGGGTGGGAAGGAGAGGAAAACCCAAATGTGCTTGATCAGAATGCGAGTGCTTTAGGGCTAGAGGTTTAGTTGATGTTCCCTGCTGCGGGAGGGAACTTTGTGGGGAGGTTAGAGTTGAGGCCTTGGGATCTTGGGTGCAATTTCCTGCCCCTGTGGTCCTTGGAGAAGCGGTTTGCTCTCTCTGCACCCTATTTCTCAGTCTGCAAAAGGTAGCTGAGAATCGTTGCTTTCTCCCAACCTTTGAGTCCTCTGTTTACCTTGGAGGCTTTTCAGATTTGTCACCGCTTTCCATCTGTGCGAAGACCTCTCGTGGTGCAGTAGTGAGAATAGAGATGTATTAACAATGACTAATAGGTGCAGCGTGGGAATAATGATTCGGCTGCTTTGCAGTGGAAGCGTCAGGCAGATGTTTAACATCTGGAATGGCACTCTGCATGACTCAAATGGGGCTAGCAACTGCTGTTGTGTAGCTTCCTCACAAAACACAGGCATCTTGAGCATCATTCCTGAATGTGGAATCATACTTTGTTCTGAACGCTCCTCCTCTCTGTCGTGCCGAGGACCAGCTGCAGCCTCCGGCCTGTCTAAATTCAAGCAAAATGGAAGTGGCTGTCAAGTGAAAACCATGGGTGGATTTTAGCATGTTGGTGATGTCAGGTCTGGTCAGGGAAAATGTTCCATTTCAGTTACTTTAACGTGCAGTAGGGCCAGTACCGACATAACTACGTGTAGCAAGCATACTTAGGGCTTTATATAGGGTGGATATATCCTGCAGTCACAGATGGAAAAACTCAGGCCATCTCACCCACTTTCTCAGCTGACAATGCAAATTTCCTCCTTAGTTACTATCTTTTCATGTGCTTTTCCAGCGCAATTTTAAGCTTTGGCGCTTTGTCCTTTGGGTTAATCCTTTTAATAGGCTTTTATAAAAAAACCTTTTAGATCTTCAGCAGTCAAAGCTATTTTCAAATGGATTTAAGGCTTTGATTACTTCTTGTTTCCTGGTGAAGAAACTAAGGCAAGGTAGAGGAAGCAGAGAACCAAGGTGCTCTCTCAGGCAGCACTGGCCTGTAGCTGCAGGTAAACATGCTTTCTCCATCAAGTAAACAGCTGGAAACGTTTCATAAACTGCACCAGGGGAAAAGCGAGTTGCAGGCTTTGGAAAGAAGCCTGGGGAGGCCTTCAATGCACAGAGGCTCTGACGTTTTCCTGACAGCACGTAGTCAAAAGCTATGCAATATTTCAAAAGAATCTGCTGGATTCAGGAGAAACTCTTTGTATTGCAAATGGACTTCCCAGACTACGCAGGAGGTGTACAAGCTTGCTCTTGCATTGGACTCTTTGAGCACCTTGAAGTGTCTCAGATGTAACAAACTTGGATATCGCTGTGGTTATTTTTTCTTCTTGAGGGCTACAAGAGCTTTCAAAACCTAAGGCCAAACTGTGAACCTTGTATGAGTAGCGCTAGTCTACTGAGTAAATCACAAGGTCCTATTTTCCAGGGTCACTGGGGGTGTCTCATGGATGCTCCAGCCGAGCTGCTGGAAGTCTGAATTCCTGCAGCTGAAGGTGAAAGGAGGAATCGGTGATCTGGTTTGCTGTAAAGCTGGGTGGTAAATGTAGACAATTAAAAAAAAAAAAAAAGGCAGGGGGAGAAGAGAAGAAAAGAAAATGGGTGGGGAAGCATTAAGTGACTTGCCCAAGGTGATGTGATGCAGGCAGAGCAGTAGCAGAGCTGTGGATGAGGAGGAGATGCCTGCCCCAGAAGGCTCTTTCTCTGCAGTTGGTTTCCATTTGCCCAGGGTCTGTTAGTTGCATCAGCGTCGGTGAAGCATCTGGAGAATGGATGCGCTACGTGTAATTTGCAGGACTCTGCACGTCCTACTGTGATCTCCCTGACTTCAATACCTCTGTGCCGCTGGCCGGTAACCAGAGGCCCGTGTCTCTTTAAAGCTCTGGGCATTTTTCTTTTCCAAGTGATTGAACTTAGGGGAGGGGAGGATTCCTCAGTTCTGATGTAACTGTTAGCAGAACCACGTGGTTTTATACATTTTTGACAAGAAAAGGTCTCCTGGAAGCAAGTTATAAAATTTTCAGTAGCTCTTTTGTAATCGCTTGCCACAGCGGATATTTTCCAGTCGGCCTTTGCTTTTGGGCTTGGGTCCCTGCAAGGTTGGTTTGTGCAGTGCCCTCACGTAGGCTCCAAATGTGAAATCCAGTCAACCTTCGTGACTCATTTGCTGTCCCAAGTAACGCTTCAGCTGGAGGAGGAACCCAGCCTGGGGAAGCGCTGAAATGCCAGTATCAGCACATCGGGATCCCAGCTTTCAGAGCGCCTGCCCTGGCCAGGTGGGGAAGGGATGCCCGGTGGCTTCATGAGACCCCCGACCTCCTTCCGTGCCAGGCTCCCGTTCCCTGCATCCCGCCAGCATCGAGGTGGCCCTAGCAAAGCTGAGCTCGGTTCACTTCCATAGTAGCTGAGACTAAATTAAGGTCACTGTACTTCTGAAACAAGCACTTCAATGAATTTAAGTAACGAAGGAGATTTGTTATATAGCCATTTGTAAAATAATGCTGCTTTTATTATTATTATTATTTTTGAAATGAGAAAAAGCATCCTCTTTTGCAGGATGGAGGATGGATTTGCACAAAGGTGGAAAGGTTTGTTTGCTTCCCTGTTGCGTCTTTTCCTAAACAGCTCTTCCTTTCTGCCTCCCTCTGTTGAGCTGTAACCCTGAGCAGAACTGGTTTTTGTTCCCCACCTCAAAGCTACACAACCAGTTTCCTCGCAAGCCAGCATTGTTTGTGTTTTTTATGCTTACAGAATATGAACATCCAGGTGGAGGACATAAGGATTCGTGCCATCCTCGCCACCTACCGCAAGCGGGTGCCCGTCACAGAGGGTTATGTGGAGGTGAAAGACGAAGGGACCTGGAAGCAGATCTGCGACAAGCACTGGACCATGAAAAATTCCCGAGTTGTCTGTGGCATGTTTGGATTTCCGAGCGAGAGGAAATACAACACCAACGTCTACAAGTAAGAGCAGAGCTTTGTATGAGACACAAGCATGTTTCTTTGAACACTTGGGGCCTTGTTCAAAAATGCAAATTGTCAAATGACACTGGAGACCTTGAGGTAGAAAAACCTCCAACTGCTTCATTCCTTCAGATCAGATTTTCCTTCTGTGTAAATATTTGAAATGTCAAGCATTTCCTTGTGCAGACAGGGAAGTCGTTTGATCCTCACCATTCTGGCTGAAGACCTAGTGTGGTATCAATTGTAGTATTTGATAGGTCCTATAATAGGAGATGTGGACAGTCGGCCCAAGAAATCTTTCTTTTTTTTTTTTTTCCAGCTATAGGATAGCCATTTCCTTCACCAGTGATAGGTTCTGTTTTGTGTGCAGGGGATTGATGGATGTGGACAAACTGATCACACTCTCCCAGTAAACCCATCAGCTGCAAGAAAATCTAACTGCTTGCCCCATCCCTCTGCAGAAAACCAGCTGTAGGATCGGATCTGGTATGCGCGGAAAGCTCCAACCGAGTAATCTTGGAATAAAACAGGCCTTTGTTGTGCTTCGTTGCCCAGGTTCCTCCTTCCCGCTACTGCGTGCAATTCCTGGTCTCGCACCTCTCATTACATGTTTAGCCACGTTTACCAGCTGCTCTGGCTCTCATGGAGGCTTACTGTCCATGGTTCATGGGTGTCCAGCTGCCAAATCACTCACAAAGGAGCAGTCTGCCCAGGGGAATATTTCCCAGTAAATCTCCCACTGCTGTTAACCCCAGTTCAGCTCCTCTGGCACTGGCAATTCCTCAGGGTCCCAGGCTGGAAGAGCTGCCAGCCATCTCCAGCTGTATGACTTGCTCTGTCCGTTAAAGCCTGCTCTGAGCTGAGCTGAGTGCTGAGCTAAGAAGGTCAGTAGTGCCTCCATGCTACTTCTCCCAGTGTTGCTTCTGCCTGTGCACCTGAGGTGGTGCTTGTAGAAGAATGCAGTTTGGGGCAGTTATGATTTTGGTGCTACTTTTTCTTCCTATAATTGTAGACTGCTTTAAAATGAGGGAAGAAAATAGTGACCCAGAGGGAGAATGTTGTGTCTTTCAGAGCTGCAGGCTGATCGGTTCAGGCTGCATTTCCTGTTTCTTGAAAGGCAGGAGCTCTGGTCTTTTTTGTTGTCATTGCTTCAGCTTGCATTTTTCACCAGCCTTCATCACGGACATCGTTCTTCCTACACTTCTCCCTAGAAATAACACCCTAAAGCAGATGCAAAATAGTTGAAATGAAATTCCGTCTCGTTTCTTTTCTACACCCTGACCTATGGAGCGGGAAAGTGTCAGCTGGTTAGGGGGAGAACTGAATTCTCTAGGCAGGAGTTGTGGTTTTCCTGCCTGGTCCTTTTGGGCTGTGCAATTGCTATTTCTGAAAGCTCCCTCTGGAACTGGCTGGCCATGTTTCATTTCTTTCATTAGCAAGATTGTGATCAATTGAAGAGGTCCTTGGGTTGGAATAGCATAAAGCCACATAGCAGCACAAAGAATATAAAATAAATAACCCAAGTGGTATTCTGTTTTCAGGCTTCCCAGGGAGATTAGTGAATTAATAATCACTACCAGACAGCCTCATGTTTTGCTCTGGACACCAGTTAGAGGAGCATTTGCTCCCATCAGTGCAGTATGCCTCCCTCAAACTCAGCTCTGAGATTCCCATCCCCTGCATCAGAGCAGGAGGGCAGAATAAATTACCTCTAGTAAGACAAAGTAGATTTTTCCTGCTTCTCAGTTGTGGTGTTTCCAAGAAAAGCATTAACTTTAGCAGCTGGAGTCATCTGCCTTAAATAAAAGGGTGCTTGGTAATTGTTCTGTCTCTTGCAATAGTACATGTAGAGATGGAAAAACTGAGGCACAATTGTTCAGCATAATATTTAGCAATGTTGAAAATCCCATTCACTGGAGCTGGAGTTATGAATATGCAGTGCTTACAAATAGCAGGCTTGGAGATCTCTGCTACTGAGCCAGACAGATTGCTTAGTAGCCTCAGCGCTCTAATACCTCACTCACCTTTGCTTGTTTTCAGCAAGCAGTAAGGGCTTGCTGGGCTCCTGCACCCACAGAAGGGTATTTTGGAGTTCATCTCTGGTCACTTGAACTAAACCCGCTCTCCACGTGAGTGTGAAGCCTCAGAAACGTTCTTCTCATTTCTCAGGCTTTGCTCTCCCTAATTTGTAAACACCATTCTCCCAAGAGCAGATCCTTTCCCGCTCCTGCTCTGCAGCTGGGAGACGGGCTGGAATTGGGTTTCTGCTGGCCGCGGCTGCAAGTACCCCCTTCCCACGTACCCGCCAGTCCTTCTCCCCACAAACTACAGCTTTGCATGCTGAGCTAGCTGATGCTCTGCTCTGCTTCTGCACAATGGTGGGAGGTGAAATGATTTGCAGATGGATCTTGCTTGAAAGAAAACAACTTAGTTCATTGTTGTCCTGGTGCCAGGGTTTTATTCCTGAATGTAACTTACTCTGCAGTTGACAGAACAATTTATGTTAGGAAATGAAACAAATCTCAATATTGTTTCCATGTTCTTGTTCATTCTTCGAAGTGGTTTTATATAGGCACCACTTGTTAACTCCTCCTCCCAGTTCCTCCTCCGGTTGAGAAAGCAGAGTAGAATTAAATGGATTTTGCTGATGGGGAGAGGAGAAGTTTGTGACCGGAGATGCTTAAGGCAGAGAGATGGACCTGATATCTTCTGGAGGCCTTACAGCCTTGTGATTTGTCAAAGAAACGGATGGAGGAGCTCAGCAGTTCCAGGATACTTGGTTCAGTGTCAGTCCCAACACCATCTTCCAGTTTAACCAGTCCGCTCATAGCATTATAAATTGGCTTAGATGTGTAGGGCAGTTAATCGCTTCTATGCTTGTAGCAGAAATCCTCATGGTTTGGGTTCTCCCTGGCAAAGCCAGGATCTTAAGGGCTTTGGCAGAAGGTGCTAGGTCTGGCTTCTCTTCTGCGTCCTGAAGGCTGAAGACAGCAAACTTGTTAACTTCAGTAAATGCTGGAAGAATTTCTCAAGGGTAGAAACTTTATGCTCACACCTCTGAAGAGGAGTTGACCGGCTTCTGTTCAGTGTGTTTTGGGTGAATTTTCCTGGCACGTATGTGTGTAATGATTTGTTTTCTGCTCTCAGAGCCCTCTCAGATGCATTCTCACATAGCAAGGTTCCCTTGGCTGAATCCTCAGCCACTTCCCAGAGCCCTTGGGCTTAACCTGTGTCTTTGTTTAAAGCTTATGGTGATGAAGGTCCTTCTCTCCTCACCAGCAGAAATGGTTGGGACTCTAACTTGACCTAGAATTGGCTAAACTCTCACAGCATGACTGTTCACTCACAACTCTGATCTAAGCAGCATTGCTTTTGGCTTATACCGAGACCGGTGAGAGGTGGGTTGCACCCTTTCTGTGTGAAAAAGTAAATAACAAGAATGCCCTGAGTTTCCCTCTGTAAAGATCATCTGTATTCTACGTCTTTTCTTTTTTCTTTTTTTTTTTTTTAATATATTCAGTCTGGGGAAATGAGGTGGGGCTTTCTCTGGCTGTTTCTCCCCAGCCTACCAAGGGCCGTTAATACCAACCAGATGTTAATGCCTCATGAAATTTCCAGGATGAAGTCATTGTTTGCTATTATAAGGCATCCCCATAATTACTTCTCTAAGACAGGCTGTGTTTCTTGTCTGCTTCGGAGTTCATGGAGCTCTCTGCACATGTCTGCAGAGGGCCCTCAGTGAAAATACTCCCTCAGGTTCTCGCTTCCATACTGAGCACGCAGACTGAAAGGGTGGTGGGGCAGAGGTGGCTCGTGCTAGGAGGGTATGGAGCAGTGTCACTGAACGCAGGGGCCTCCAGAGGCTTTCCAGTGGGTAACGTGTGCCTGAATCTGCCCTGTCGCTCTGCAGTCCAAGAGGGCAGTTCATGTTAAGTGGGACCTCGGTGCTGAGCTCCAGCAGTCCAAGGGCAGAGGCTTTCATGGCTTTTTGGTAGACACGTAGTATCCTGGCTGGTTTAATTAAAAGGAAGAAAAATCTTCAAGGTTTGGTCGAAATTGAACCAGATATTCGAGCTGGGAAGTGGCTGGTACTTTCTTTCTGACTGCATTCTCCCTGGATTTACTTTTTTTATTTTTAAAATGTTTATTCCCCCTTCCTATTCCCATTCATTTTGTGTTGGTTCAGGGTCCCTGACAGCTCTGGCTTGACAGCCAGCGTTTCACCTACAAGACAGGCGGGTTGCCTGTCACTGCTCTGTGGGATAGATCTCAGCCCTGCGCCATCCTCCATACTTTCCAGCGCAGCGTTTTCTCCCCATCACGTGATGCAATTGCATCTTTTATCTCCAGCCTGGCTGTATTTGGCCCTAACCTCACCCCAGAGAAATTTGGTTCCAGAAAGGAGTAGTCAGTGGCAGCGAGCCATATGAGCCTAGACAACTGCTGAGCTTGTCAGCAAAGCTTAGCAAGCAGAAGGGGTGAAGATAGTTCTCTCAAGCATCTGAAATAGTGCAAATTAGCCCACACGGGACCACCGAAGGGCATCAGTTTGGAAAAACCTTGATCTGTTCAGTTTAGTTTCAAACCAACAACCGCTGAAAGACTCTTTGCCCTTTACCAGATACCGTTCAGGCTAACTGTCCTGCAGGGATGTGAGTCAGAAGTGGTGCTCTTTCTCCCAGCAAGTTCCACCCACCTTGCGATGCCATTTATCACACCTAATCCTTGGATCGCCAGGGCTGCATGGCAGCTAGTCCTGGAATAAGAAGCAGCACGGGGATCCTGTAAAGCCACGTCAAGATCACAGCAGGGCGTTGGCTCCTCCACGCCTTGACTTCTTTTTAACTTAACTTCTAACATCTCCCTTTTGATAATGATCTGACCTATATTTTTCTTTCATTGACTATTTTAGCTCCGATACAGTTGTCCGACAGCCTTGCAGTGCAGTTAGAATGAAGCTGGATTACTTCCTTTTCTTATTTATCACACATGCCCCTTCCCCCTTAGGAGTCCCTGGAGCACCTCCAGGCAAGTACTGCAGTTTGGGAGCAAGAAGCAGAAACTGCTGCCAATCTCCTCTGCTGTGAACATGTCATCAAGGGAATTGCTCTTGCTCTCGGAAATTGCTTTCAGGCTCACAGTTGTTAACACTGCAGCTTTGAGAGAAGCCGGAGAACCGTGGCTTTTTCCCAGTCTGCCATCTTCTCACAGCTGCGAGGTGACGGCTGGCAAAGAGGACAACTCATTTACAGGAGAGGTGTTCTGGGGGACTTTCCAGCCCAAACTCACCAGCATTATTTGCACAGGCCCTGTTTGTACGCTGCCTTTTGACTTAACTGACCTCTGTCCCCTGCATAATGTAGGGATCTCTATTATATGTCTCTCCTTTGAGTGCATAATTGTTGCTCTAGCTGCACTGTTGGTTCATACTGTGATCTTTAGCTGAAGGAGGTGACTTATTTACTCCCAAGTGACACCTTAACAGAGAGTCATTGTGTGTATATAATTCAAATAATACTGTTCAATCCTCATTGTATTTCAAGGTGGGTTTTTTCCCAAATGTAGCTACATCAGTGCAGTTTTTATGGATTCCTAACTTTGATTTTCCTGTTCCCTTTTATTGCTTTAAGGATGTTTGCCAGCAGAAGGAAGCAGCATTACTGGGCTTACTCAATGGACTGCAGTGGGAACGAAGCTCATATCTCCAGCTGCAAACTGCGCAATCACCTCAACGTGGATGCAGAGAAGAACGCGACGTGTGACAACGGGATGCCAGCAGTAGTCAGCTGTGTCCCTGGACGTGCCTTTGCCCCCAGCAGCCACAGTGGCTTCCGAAAAGCCTTCAGGCAGGAGGTAAGCAGGGAGAAACCGCAACCTGTCACCTAGGAAAAGCCTGGGGGTGTAACTATTCACCATCAGTTATCAGCTGTAGGGCCTCAACATGTGTATGCCTGTAGCCGCAAACCAGCCTGCTGTGCAAATGTCCCCTCTTTGTGTTCCTTTCTCACTACAAGCCCAGCTGAGTTTCTATCCTCACAAATACGTGGTACCTTGCCTCTGTCTACAGGCTCAGAAGGGTGGGAGACTGGCTCGCTGCTGCCGCTGGCAAGGCTGTGAGCAAGTAGTAAGAAAATACATTTGTCACGTTTCTGTTTGAGCTGTTCTGTTCAAGCCAATTGAATGCATGCCCAGTTGCTGCTGGGCTTTGCTGTTTCACAGTCACTTAAATACTGCTGGGTTGTTCCTCCCTTAAAGGTACGATGGAAATAAGCTGGCGTTTCCACTTACTAACCCCCTGTATCTTCTGCAAAGATATGCCCCGAGAGACTGGGAAAACATGGCCTACAGGAAAGGGTGAAAAAGCTGTGTTTAGTCTAGCAAGGAGAGGGCTGAGCGTAGCATAAAAATTCTAAGATATGCAAGAGGCTGTTATAAAATGACCCTGGAGTCGGCTGTTCTCAGTGTCAGTGGGGCGGCTGAATGTGAAAGAAGAGCTTAACGTGCAGCAACCATGTTTTAGGTTGATGCTAAGGGAAATTTTCTAGCTGTAAGGTATGTGCAGTCTGAGGATACAGGGGTGATCTCAGGGTCTGGAGGCCCTTAATGCTGGGTGAGAGGGTTTTTTTGCAGGGTACGTTAGGTGCTGTGGATCTTGCCTGTAGCCCTTGGCTGTAGGCTGCATTGCCCACCCCTATACCTCTGTGACTTTAGGAGTGGGCTTTCTTTTGGCACCTGAGTAGGCCCCAGACAACACCTCCCGACACTGCTGTAGTGGGAATAGTGCAGTCGTGTCTGTGGCTTCCTTGCCTGGAGTCTGGGCACTTCTCTGCACGAGAGCTTGCAGGATCTAGGCCTCAAAGGTGAAAGGTCTTGTAAATCATTACCAATCTTCTGAGCCATGCGCACTGCCAAGTAATTCCTTAAGCCTTTGTGTAGGCTTTGGATGTCCTTCGTGTGACCCCAGCCTGGAGAACTGTATACGCTTCCAGTTTTAAAAGTTAAGTTTTTATTTTTGGTCTCAGCCTCTGCACAAATCTCATGGTGTTCCTGTGCCTGAGACTCGGCTCCCATCATGACGATGCATCTCTTGGGCGCAGCAGCAGTTGGCAGGTCCCTCTGCTTGGTACTGGAGAAAGCTGTAAGCGACGTATAGTCAGTGACTAACAGAAAAATAAGAAGAATAGAAATAAATGGAACTGGACCTGCCACTCAGCTCTGTATTTCTGACTGTGATCTGCCAGATCACTTGTTACACGAGTCGTAACTGCAGCGGACAGATAGGTTTTACGGGGCTTAAGTTCCAGGTTGGTCTCCTCGCTTAACCCAGGACCCCTGTCTGGGGATCTGTACAGCAAATTAATCCATCTAGCAGCTGAACCACAGGCAGCAAGTGGATGAGAGCTGTGTGCTAGCTGGCTCGGTGTGATTCCCAAGCCTCCTATAAGGCTCCCAAGAGATACGGTATGAGAACTGGGTTGTTGCATGTCCAGCCACTCCTCTGCTCTCATGTCCAGCACTCTTCTGCTGCAGAACTGCTTTTGGTAAAAAGGCTCCTAAATCCAAGCACTAAAACTGCAGAGAACCAAGACATCTCTTCTTATTCTCCACCCACGTATAGGGACGTGAGAAACATATATCTGTGCATACCATAAGTCTTAGCAGATAAAGATCTCCTTTCATCCCGCACTTTTAGCCTTTTGTATTATGTGGTGGTTGTTTTAAGGTGCCTCAGGGTAATACATTTTGGGCCACAAGTTACCTGCAGCTACGTGCCATAAATAAAAGCTGTAAAAACAGGATGCTTTATTCCTAGGCAGTGGTTACTCCACTTCTGTCTGTGTCTTCCAGCAACCACTGGTGAGGCTGAAAGGGGGAGCCAACACTGGCGAAGGACGAGTTGAAGTGCTGAAAAACGGGGAGTGGGGAACGGTTTGTGACGATAACTGGAACCTGGTGTCAGCCAGCGTGGTGTGCCGAGAGCTGGGCTTCGGGAGCGCCAAGGAAGCAATAACGGGCGCAAGACTCGGGCAAGGTGAGAGCAATGAGAGCTCCAGGGACCAGTCGTGCCTTGTCCACCTCCAAGAACCCTTTTACGATTCAGGGCAAAGCGTGTTTTTACTGGGATGTTTGTTTTGGGGGCCAGGAATTTATTCTCTGCCCTTAATAAGTCTCTTGAGTCCAGCAGCTCGAGGCTGAACTGGAATATGTGACTTAAAAAGACATTCAAGATTCCTTGAAAGAAGTCTAGTGATGATGAGTTTAACCTTTCCCTCAGACAGCTGTTCCAGTAATTACTACTTTGTTATCACATCCATTCCTCTCAAATTCTCTTTGAGTTCTTCTCTAGATCCACATCACGGCGTAATGGATTACTAGAAGGTTCCTGGCAAAAATGCATCCTGGATCTAGGCTTCAAACATTCTCCAATTTAAGACCAGAACATTAATTTAGCCCATTTATAAATAGAAGGGCATTTGAACAGCTCAGAGCCAGGTTTGGGTTTGGATTTCCTGTATTTGGGGGTTGGTTTAAATCCCAAACTGTGGTAAATGGTAACTCAAAGCCTAACATACGCCCTCTCAAACCACCTTCTGATTCGCACACCTTGCTCCCATAGTGTAAACCCTAAGGAAAATGACACCAAACCAAACCCTTTATTGTGCGACTAAATGAACGGGTGAAATTTCTTCAGCCCACCGTGGCTTGGAGAAGGGGAGGGAAAGTAACAACATGTGTAAAGCACAGTGGTGGTATCCACAATGTGGAAAGCTTTAAAATGTGACCTGTCCATTGGATTTGCCAAAAAAAAATCCCGCGGTGGGATGCAGAGAGCTGCTGATGTGTTTAGCTGCATCTAGGAAACAGCGTAATCATCATGGGGGGGGAAGTAGCTGCCACGTGAGGGTGGAGAACATGCCGTTCCCTGCCATCTCCTGCAGCCGCAGTCTGGAAACTCTTAGCAGCAGCTGCCGATTCCCACACGCTTTCCTTTCTTGTAATGTTAAATATTGGCTATCAATCAGTGCACCCTGTCGAAACTGTCCTCTGGGATGACAAGCGCTTGGTAACTCCCTTCAGCAGTCGGATTGTCACATTGTGGTAGGAAAAGGAGCTCTTTTGACCCAAACTCACCTCCACACTCCCGTTGTCTCACAGCTGTTAAACTCTGTGTCCACGTGCATGTTCGTGCTTTGCTTTGCTTTGTTACAGCTGCAGCTCGGTGAATTTGTGTGTTCAAAGACTAATTTGAAGGACGAGCCTCGTCGTTGCTGTGTTGGAGATTTAATTTCACAGGGTAAAACACATAAAGATGGGATACATGTCAAATCAGCGTGCAGTGTCTAGAAGTCCCAGTTAAGACAAAGTGACCTGTGGGAGATGAGTGCCTACCACAAAGAGTTCAGGGTATGGAGAGGATGATTTATTCCCCCTCTTATAAACTGGCAACTGAGACCCAGATTGAATAATTTACCCTTATTTGCACAAGAGTCTGTTGAAAGGAAGATACTGAGCCCAGATCTCCTCAATGTGTTGTCCGCTGCAACGCCCTTGGAGCGAGAACGTAGAAAAAATCTTCAAGCAGTAGGTGAACGTATATGTTGGACATGCAGTCATAATCCTGTTCATCTGCTAAAGGGAATGGCATAGGAGGAAATATTATTTTTATCACCACATTTCAGCACATACAGCAATGCAGTTTGGCTGTGTGTCAGTGCCTGGGACAGCAGCACTTACTGCCTCCATGTGCCGTAAAAGAATTTCCCCGAGAAGAGCAAATGTGCCAGGGTTACGTAGACAGCACCATGGCCCTGCCCTCTTGCTTTGTCATTTCATTGGTATGACTTCGTTGGGCTATTTCAGTGGAAAATGTCAGACTGGATCCATCCTGCATTCTTGGTGCATCACCCTCCAATTCTGGTCAGCATCAAGGCATTCCTCCTACTCAAATTGTTCGGCGGCTTGCAGAATGATTAGGTCAGTGTCACTGTTTCCAGATGTAGACCACAAACAGGAGTTTAATAAGAGAGAAGCAAAAAAGACTAGATACACGTTCCCCAGCCACCTCAGCCTGGGAGTCTGCTCCCACATTGTATAGATCTTGTTTGATGGGTGGATACAGGGCTGGCCGAAATGCTAAGGTGCAAAAAGTGGCCAGAGCGAAATTAATTCTGTGGATGAGATTGAACCCGATATATTTGCATCTCTGCCTTTGTTGTTCTTGCTGCTGTTGTCAGAAGAAGGCTCCAGGGTACATCCTGACTCATTCCACCACACAACTGTGGAAATATGCTAGAGAGCATTTTTTTTTTTTTTTCTGTTTTCTCTGTGCCTCAGCAGAAGTCTGAGAAGGTGAGGGGTTCAGCAGACAGATCATTAAACTGTCACCCACAGTTAGGTCTCTGAGTCACAGGTGTGCTGGCTGCCATGTAGAGGTAGAAGGGCTCCAGATGGCAGTGGGAAGAGGTTTTTAAGCAAAAGGATCCCACCTACCATTAATAAACCAATTACCTTTTCCTGCCTTCCAGAGTCAGCCCTTTGCTTTGAACTAAAAGGAGCAGGCTTGAAGTTGGGTAAAATTTTCCTTTCCAGAGGAGTGAGCAAAAAAAGGGTCCGTGATGAGGCAGTGCGTGCCTGGGAGGTTGCTGATCAGAGCCCAGGTGGCAGTTCTGCCACTGTCTTAACTTTGGGCAATTTGTGTCATCTCTGCATACAGAGGAAGAAATGGAGCCAGTAGCCAAGGTGTCGTGTCCATGGAGCCTGTTCTCTGCTGATTTGAATGCTCTGAAACAGGTACAGCTCTCTGGTTCTGTGGAGCCCTCCTCACTTGTGCTGTGATGAGAATAGTGTTGCAGGAATGAAGAATCAATAGTCGCTGTCAGAGATAGCAAGAAAACAGTTGCTTTTCTACCTCCACTACCCAGACTGGTCAGCCTGGCCTCCGGCAGCCTACTGCTGCGTGCTACGCATACCAACATGGCGAGCTCCTAACTGAACACCTATATCTGGTGTTGGTCAACCTCTTCCAGCTGATGGAAAGGGCTGGTGGAAGGTATTGGTGGGTGGGTGCTGCTTTCCTGGAAACTTCTTCTGTGGCTTTTGCCTTGCATCACTGCCATTGTCATGCTGCTCCTGGCTGCTGATGAAGTGCCTGACCAAGGGCTGCAGCAAAGCAAAGCACCTGCAGGTCAGAGCCCAGTGTCTGCCTGTGTTTTGATTACGCCAAGTCCAGAGAGCACGTTGATAGCAAAATTCAGAAGTGTTTTTATTCTCAGCCTCCCCTACCTGAAAGCTTCCTAGAAACTGCTGGAGACCACAGGTTCTGTATCTGCTACTTGCACGGCATCTCTTGTCAAAACTGTCCGGTGTGTTTCCATCAGCAATTGCTCATGGATTACATGGGCTCCAAGAAAGACTGGTTGTTCTCCTGTGATGAGGATCATCTGATGGAACCCCTGATTCATCCCCGCCAAACTTCTTTGTAACCAGCTTCAGGCTCAGTTTGGAAACAGGACCTGAGAGCTTTGCAGGCAGGATTATTGCCTCCTCTTGTGTGTGTGTGTCTCCTCTCGCTGTGTCTCTTTGGTAGAAATGACAATTGTCTGCTGCCACGTGTCCAGGGAGGAACCAAATTATTCAATTTGGCTCCCAACACCTTGAAACCGTTCTCTGCATTATGAAATGATGTTCACTCTCATTTCCATCAGGGGTGTTGGACTCTGTAACACACACCTGCCCCAGAGTTGTTTTACTGACTTCTCATGCATCCCTGTGGTGTTACGTTTTGTTGTCCCAGCGAACGTGTCTATGTCCCATGTAAATGTCAGGGCTTGATTGGGAGCAGATTCCAGTACACAGAAGCCAGCCAAAAGGTCATAATTTGTGAATTCCTACAGCTGAAGTTTGTAGATTATGTAACAATGGAAACTTGGCTTTTTCTGTGGTTCTTGTGTGCTTGAGTCCCAGAGGCTATTGGAAAGAATTTAATGGTAAAATTATTATTAATAATCTTGCAGCTTTTTGTTTTATTTTTTACAAGAAATCATGGAATTTTTTCAGGATTACCGTATTTTGAATGCTAAAGGCCAGTGTGATGTCTGCAATGTATTAATAAACTGTTATTGGATATTTCTTCACCCCACAGTAGCATGGGCAGAAGTAAGGACTCTTTTCTTTTTTCTTCTTTTCTTCCGCAAGGCATGGGTCCAATTCATCTAAATGAAATTGACTGTACGGGCTTTGAAAAATCCGTCACAGACTGCAAGTTCAACATGGAGTCGCAGGGCTGTAACCACGAAGAAGATGCTGCTGTGAGATGCAACGTTCCAGCGATGGGTTTCCAGAATCAGGTGAGAAGCCGAGTGAGCGTGGTGACGTGTTTTCATCCTGGAACATCATCTGCCCTCCCTTGCTATGCAGTGCAGGGCATCTGCATAGGAATCATTTCACCTAAGCTGTGCCTATTTGATTTAGATTTTAACACCTGCATTGTATTAGGCAGGAGGGGAAATAAGGGTGATGCTCCTTTTCGTACCGAGCTTTGAGCTCCTCTAAGCATGACAGAGCCTTATAAATGGGTAAAGTGCCGCTTCAGCTGCAACCTGTGCGGTCCAGTGGCCCTGTAAAGCTGGTGCATGTCCCTGTTGTGATGGCATCTTGCTTGGGTCTCATGATAGTGGTACCTGGGTGGCTGCTAGCATAGGTGCTGCTGTCATCTTTGCCACATGGGGCTTAAAAACTAACTGCATGAAGCAGATGCAGGTTTTTCTGAGTAAATGTTCCTGCCACAGGGAGCGGAGCGGGGAAGCTTTCACGGGGAGCGTGTTACTCTCTTGCAGCTGGTACAGGCCACTTTGAGACACTGGGCTTGGCTAGACTGCTTCCTGTCCATGGTGGGAGATGAAGAACCAAACTGCAGCAGCTGCTCTGCTAGCAGCTGAACTGAGGTTTCTGAGCTCAGTGACATTAACCACAAGCCTTGAGAAGACCCTGAGGATTGCTTGCCCAACTGTTGCATCTTCCCTATGAAGTTTGCTATGATGTTTATTGACATATGAGTTTTTATGCCCTGCAGCTGCGTCTGAGTGGTGGCCGCAACCCTTATGAGGGCCGGGTGGAGGTCCTGGCAGAGCGCAACGGCACTCTGAAGTGGGGCACCGTCTGCAGTGAGAACTGGAGCACCGTGGAAGCCATGGTGGTGTGTCGGCAGCTGGGCTTGGGGTTTGCCAGCCATGCCTTCCAGGTGAGTCTCCATGCCCTCCCGTGCGTGTGTTTCGGTCGTGACGGCACATGTGTGGTTGGGTCGGGGCTGCTGGAGGAGGAGGAAGGCTTATTAAAAAAAAAAAAAAAACCACCAACCAAAAACCAAACCACAAACTACAGCATTCAGCTTCAAAGCATTAGCTGGAGAGACCCTGAAGGTTAAACCTCATTGCACAACAGCCATTGGAGGAAATTTGGAGCAGAAAGAGCTGTTGCAGCTCTGGGCAAAGCTGCTGTTTTCATATCGCTCAGGGTTCAGGTTTCCTGGGAAGCCCGACTCCCTTAGCCCTGGTTGGGCTGGTGGTTACGTGCAGTTTCTTGTCCCTCTCCGAGTCAGTGGGCAGTTGAACTCCTCAGGCTGACTGACGTGTGGAAGCCAAGTTTAACCTGGTGTCAAATCACTTGAAAACAATTTGATTTTGCTCCTGTAGTTACTTTTCAGTGCAGCACATACATTATTGTGTAGTGGAGCCATATCCTAGCTCCCAAAGGTGTTTGCGTTTCTTGCTCCTCTAACGACAAATGCCCTAAGCCCCCTCTGCTTGCACATGACTAAGACTGGCACTTAATAAAGGGATAAAAACTACCAACTAACAAGCTTGGGATAACCACAAAGGAATAAAGTGTTCTTTCCCAGCGAAGCTCTTTGGCGCAGTGAATGGCAGCCTGCTGTGCTGGCTGGAAGAAAGCAAGCAGCAACCGTAAGAGCTGGAAGCTGGAAGGGCAACAGCTTCCCACCCAGTTCCCAGATGGATAAATGGCATCAGGTATAAGTAGCTGGTGTTGGCCAATAATCCTGGAGCAAGATACTCTTCTGCAATGATACATCCCCCAAGGATCACAAGGTGAAAGAGGGGCAGGCAGACTTAGGTGTAATGGTAGATTTTGAAAGGAAATACATAACTTCTGGGCCTTTATTGCAGTTCCCAGACACTGGGAAAATGGGGATTTGGGCTCTTAAAATAACCTGGTTTCTCACTAGGACAAAGTAATCCCATGCCAGAGCTTGCTGTCTTGCTGTGCTCTGGAAATGCAGCCCCTTTGAGGCATTTCAACTGAGACTCAACAATCTCCAGAAGCTTTGGGGAAACTTAGGCTCAGATGGCCACTGAATAAATAAACTTCATGTGCATTTATATAGATGGAAACCTGCACTCAGAAAACAACCGTAGATCAGTTCTGGAAAGAAAACTATTTTCCCCAAACAATTTCCGGAAATTGAAAACTTGGGCAAACAAGTAAAATGTGGTTGCAGAGAGCGGAGGCTGTCTCCATTCTCCAACCCCAGGGTCTGGTCATCTCTGCTGTGTTTTCATGCCGTGTCTGGCCTGCTCGGCATTCAGATGCAACCGGCTCTGCTGAGCTGCAGCGATAAACCCGGTGAGAATTAGCGTATCTGCTGACTGCCTGCTGGTTTTGTGCGGGGAGGAACAATAAGGCCTTGAAATGACTAATAGCCTCAGCATCCTCGGGGCTGGTGGTTGCCTACTGAGAAAGCAGGAGAGACTGTAGGCAGAAATGGAGAGTTAAAATTCTGCCTGGAGAGCGCAGTCCTGCAATGAGTTTGTCTTTAAGGAGTGACCAAGGCAGGATCCAGGAGGACATGCTGGGCTTCTGGGCAGGCAGATTCCAACCTATTTAACTGTTATCCATGGCCAGAGAGGGGATCTGCACGTCCCTGAGGGGGACACTGGGCTCAGATACCCAGGAGGTAGAAGACTGGAGCTGGCCGTGCTGCTGTTGTAGCAATCTCCCTGTGCAAGCTGGTTCCATCAGCTGATTTGCTTCCGTAGCTGCCAAGCAGAGGACAAGAGCTGAGGAGAGCCACGTCCCTTGAACACCGGCTTTTCCAACTGCCTGGCTCTATTGACATAGCCCTGAGAGTCCGGCAAGAAACAAGACATTTTTTCCTTTAGCTGAGACTGCTGGTATTTAGAACAGAAAAGGCCCTTATGCATATCCCGGCTGCACCAGCTACACGAGCATAAAGCTACACTGTGTAGAACAGGGCAGCCCTGTGTGCGGGTGTGCAAAGAGTTGCTAACAGGGTTAACAAACAGCCTGTTGCAATGGAAGCAATGGTACAGATGGGTTTTCTTTTCCTGGAAACGTGCTCCCAGTTTTGACACTAACAGATCTGATTTTTTTTTTTTTCTTCTTCTTTCTTCCCTCTCTTTCTCCCAAGCTTTGCAGTTGCAGCTTCATCAGGGTTTAGTGCACTTCGTTTTGTGCATGGTGTTAATGTTGTGAGTTAATTTTCTGTCATTCCCACAAGTTTTGTAAAACTGGATGATGAAGATGAGTAGTGAGGAGGGTTTGAACATCTGTGAATGCCCCCTCAGAACCAAGAGATGCAGACCCTGGGTTAGCAGACCCTGTTGGTCCTGATACTCCTCAAATGCCTTGTTTCTACTGCCATTTCCAGCATGGCTGTGAATTCTGCCTCCCCTCCTTGTGCAAGCAGGCACTCTGGCATTACTTGTGGCCCTCCCAAGTGCACAGATGTCACAAGACAGATGTGGTTTAATTGCCGGGCATCTCTCCTAAAGGCACAGCCTAGACGACTTTAAAACATCCCAAGGATGAATTCATCAGCTGGATGGGCAGAGCAGGGTGGAAAAGCGAGTTTACGGCTGGATTAAAAACAAGCAAGAGATTTAAACCAGCTCAGAAACAAGGAGAGAGATTTGCTTAACACTGGTCAGATGTTTGGGGCAGGTAACATGGTCAACCTGGATTTTAATTCCAGTCCCAGCCTTATACTTAAACAGACTTGGGCTCATTCCCCATTACTCTGCTTCAGCATCCTTCCTTAAGATCTGTCTCTTTGATAGTGTGGGCTCTTGCATTGATCTTCCCTGGAGGGAGAATGCAAGTTACAGGGGAATCAATATTCCCCCAGCAGTCCACTAAATACTGAACAGTATGTGAACTGCCTTTTTCTGCTCTTCTGCCCAGGAAACCTGGTACTGGCACGGAGATGTCAGCGCCGACAATGTGGTCATGAGCGGTGTCAAGTGTTCGGGGACAGAGATGTCCCTGGCCCACTGTCGTCACGATGGATCCGACGTCTCCTGCCCCCGAGGAGGTGGTCGTTTTGGTGCTGGTGTGTCCTGCTCGGAGAGTGAGTAACTCAGGTTTTATTTCATTTTGGCATAAGTGTTTGCCCTGAGATATGCTGGAGAAATGGAGTGGCCCATGCTATGCCTCGGATCTGTCAGAACTGGCAAATTGCTGCTGGATGGGGCTGAGAAATTCAGTGCAAGGAAGGGGCTGGCCTCTACCTCTGACAGACATGTGGGTTTTGTTTGGTTTTGGGGTTTTTTTTTTTCTTTTTTAGTAGCCCATCAGTTAACTTCAAACCTTCCTTCCCTCCTACCAGCTGCCCCTGACCTGGTGCTCAACGCCGAGCTGGTGGAGCAGACGGCCTACCTGGAAGACCGCCCTATGTTCATGCTGCAGTGTGCGCTCGAGGAGAATTGCCTGGCCAGCTCGGCCGTCAACACCTCCGTCACTTCTGGGTACCGACGCCTGCTGCGCTTCTCCTCCCAGATCCACAACAACGGGCAGTCCGACTTCCGCCCCAAGAACGGCCGCCACGCCTGGGTCTGGCACGACTGTCACCGGTGAGTGCCACAAAGATGTTTTTTGGCAGGGTTGGTGCCTCCTTCCATCCCTTTCTGCTGCCTGGGGGGGACTGTTTTACCATGGCAGTACAAGGCTGAAGTGCTGGAGCCACGGCTGCAGAGCTGTGACGTGTGTTAGGGCAGCTGCGATCCTCTGATAGCAGAGAAACCAGCCTATTACAGTAGGAATGATAGTTAAGAACTGGTATGTGAACAAGACAGATGTGGAGCTCTCATTGGGAGAGATGTACATGCAAGGGCGGTATATATGCAGGAGCTTGCGTCTATATGGACAGAAGGAAGTGTGTGCCTACGTACCTGCCGGGTGTAGAAAGATGCAGCCGTCTCTGCTACTTCCCTCACCTGGGAAAGGACTCAAGAACACGGTGTAATTCTGCATTTTTTTGAATGCATCTCGACTCCGCTTAAACCGTGTACAGCTGGGAGATTGGTTTGTGCTTCTTTTTGACAAACAGTAAACTCGCCCCCATAAATGCATCATTTTTCAGGGGGAAGCTGACAGTTTCGGCCAAAGTAAACCAGGGAGAGGAAAGAGAACTGGAACCAAGCCATCCAGATGCTTTGCTTCTGAAATGATGGCTTGCTACAAGGTTGATTTTCTCTAATTTGGGGTAAGAGGGAGCTAAGTAACTCGCAGTGCACAGCTCTTGTCTGGCCGCTGTTGTAAGACTTTTGCCTTGTGAAAACATCAGACCAGCGAATCCTCAAATCCCTTCACTCTTCACGAACAGTGTGAGTGAGGCGAGACATGAAGGTAGCACTGCATCAGCGTCACAATGCTGCGGTGCTACTAGTCTGAAGCTTCGGATCGTGGCGTGGGGCAAATGTTGGCCGCTTACCATGCAGACAGGTTGGTTTGTAATGTTTGCAATCGGAGGCGCAAGCAGAGCTGGAACCTCGGCAGCACAGAAACCAAGGTAAATAGGCAATGGTATGCTTAGGGAGGAGGAAACCCAGACCAGTGCAGTGTGAGTACCTGCCTTTCTGGCCCTGTTGGGAAGGGGCTGGGGGAATACGTGGGTACCGCAAGGCTTTGAGCACGTCGCAGGCTGGTTAAAAAGGAGGGCGCTTGGAGCTCTTTGGGAGAGACTGCGTAAGTGAGGTGAGGCTGGGAAAGGATCAGGAAGAGGCCAAGAGCCATCTGCATGCTTTAAACCGGATTCTGTTTATACGGAGGAGGATGAACTCAATTCTTCTTCAATCTTTCCAGTCTGTAAACACCAGAATGTAAACACCTCTTTGAATGATTCAGACATATTTCAGAAACTGAGTCAGACTTGAGAACCTCAAACTTTTATCAGAGGCAGCCAAATTAGACAGCCTTAAAGTCAACAGCTCAGCCACTGCAGAATGCCTCTTCTTTCCTAGCTGCCTCACTCCATCACTAGGAGCTTGTTTAGTTGGCTTTTAATGTGGAAGCAGAACAAAAATGGGAAAGACGTGTAGCGGGGAGTGAAAAGTGATTAACATCTGGCAGGTGGCAATTTTTTATTTTATTTTTTTTTTAGGGGAAAGGCAGGAGGAGGTAAGAAGAAATCCACTCTCTAGAGGAAAAATTTCCTCCCCTTCCCTCTTTGCTCCTCCTTTTTCTGTAAATACATGTGCAGAGTGATGCTGTAATAATGGTGGTTGGAGATTTTTAAGCCATGATTATTTTTACAGCTGGAAAGGAGAGGATTTCTGCACTTTTTTTTTTCTTAAACTCCAGAGCAATGGCTTTTGAATTAGGGCCTGTCTGTGCAGTTGCCTCACTCCTCGGAGTCGAGCTACGCGCTGTGTCTCAGCACAGTGTTCCCATAGTTGGGGTGGACATGCAGCGACTTAAGGACCCGCTCCACTCTCGGCACCCACGGTTGCTCTCCTGTTGCCCGCCATGTGCTCGTGCTGCGGGTTTGCTCCCGATTCCACAGCTGGGATCAAATTCAATGTGTTGCATCAGCACGACTGCATTTATGCCTCTGGCCCTGACCACGTGGAGCACACGACTGTGTTTTAATCGGGTATTTCCATCTGCTTCCTGTTCTGCACGTCCCATGGACCTCAACTGGACCGAAGCACATTTTTTTGCTGCACCCGCAGTGTGGCATAGAAAAGGTCAATGTTCCCGAGTTCAACATCATGCAAACCCTGCTGTGGTCTAACTTTGCTAGTCAGGGGTCTACAGCACAGACCGTGTGCTCGCTCCTAACTGTTGCTGCGCCCAACAGTGCTGGAGCATTCCTGATAGCAGCCCAGGCTGAGTTGACACTAACACTTGCCTGTTTGAAATTATGAAATGTATCATGTGTGAACCCAGCTGTCAGGTTGTTTAGATCCAAGCGGAGGGAGTGCTGAGAGAAGCTGGTTCCATCTGTTGTTAGTTTTCTGCCAATAAATTTTTACATTTTGCTTCTTATAAATAAATAAATAAATAAAGATAGCCGGGTTGCTGGTCTGGGTAAATCCAGCTCTCTTTGCAGCCTGTTTTTTAGGAAGCAGGTGAAATATTTCTTGTTCGGGTAAACGACAGGGCCACTAGAAATGATGATCTGGCTGATGATGGCTTTGATTTTTCCCTCCTTTGCCGTTATAAAACACTGTGTGCTCCAGTGAAGGCTGGGGCAAGGCTTTCCCCTGGAAGAGCTTTAGCACTTGATGTGTAAACAAATACCCGGGCCAGGAGCCAGCATGAAGGCAGCATGGGCGATGGTGCCATGTAGGATTATGCCCAGGGGAATATTTCCTGGCTGTGGTTTCTCTGACTCTACCTCCCGCAGTGCTGCGTGGTCCGTAGCACTTGACGCGTTGTCGTCCATATACCCTTGGGGCTGGGGCTGGAAGGTGAAATGCCTGGCCTGAGGGATGCAACTGCACAGAGAGTCGAGTCTGAACTACTCACATCCACGTTGTCGTGCCCGAGCTGCTGGACCAGACTGTGCAGCCCTTTAGAGCCAGTAATTAGAGAGGTGTCTGTCTTCCCTAAAGATAATTCTCCCTGTCTGTGCCTTGCAGGCATTACCACAGCATGGAGGTTTTTACCCACTATGATCTGTTGAACCTCAATGGAACCAAGGTGGCTGAAGGACACAAAGCCAGCTTCTGCCTGGAAGACACCGAATGCGAAGCAGGTATATTTGTCAGAGCCCTTTGTGCTGGGAGTTTATCGCTGTCCCCATACAGATGACTGGCTTCAAAGATGCTGTCAAAGTCCTGAGCAGGGCTAGAATGTGGCCTGGCAGGAGCCAGAAACCAGTCCTGACGTTACGTATGTACGGGGTGGTCTCTGCAGGTATAAGAGAAGCCCCAAAGGCCCCATGTGCTGAGGTTTTGAGACCTCAGCTCCTTACATCCTTATTCTGAACTGCTCTGAAAAACCTACACGTGCATTTTCTCATTCCTGTAAGGCGAGAAATTCCGAAACGTGCCTCTGGGTAACGAGGCGTGGAAGGTGGCTGCTCTTCCCGTGCGTCTATTTCAATACAAGACGCTGTTGTATTAAATCTCATCCAAAATACTGTGCCTGTAGCTTATCACGATCTGTGGGAGTTGGAGAACAACTAGCCCTTCCGCTGATGTGCCCCAGGGTGGGAGTGTAACACTTTGTGCCTTTAACTCTTATAATTTAGATGTGCAAAAGCAGTATGAATGCGCCAATTTTGGTGAACAAGGAATCACAGTTGGATGCTGGGACGTGTACCGTCACGACATCGACTGCCAGTGGATCGATATTACTGATGTCCCACCAGGCGATTACCTCTTCCAGGTATGGGAGAAAAAAAAGGGACTTGTGACATCTTTGAGAAATTTGCTGTTGCTTTTACCTTATCCACTAGGGATGTCAAAGATGTAACTGACTGGTTTATTTGTACATCTCCTACAGTACTATAAACTTCCACTTGCAAAGACATTATATTCCCAGGATACCTAAAAGATAAAGAATTACCGAACAGGACAATAAAGTGTCACCAGATCCCATACTTCCCCGAGTGAAAAATCACGGCTAACAACCACAGCGTAGGGATGATAGTCCTAAGAAATCCACGTGCAGCTGATGTTGTTAACACACTGCATCACATGTCACGTTATATATATGTACAGCATCCCACTGTTGTCTTGATCAAAGCTTCTGAGTTGTTTGTAAGCAACGCTCACTGCACTTGGGGATTAAATAGTGTTATTCTTGTGGTGTTTGCATGAGGAGTGAAGACTATGCCTACAGTCTGTTTTGTGCAGGTGGGTGGAGTGGGGGGAATTCTCTGGTTCTAAAAACAGCCACTTAAACTGGAGAGGAGTGAAGGGAAGAGGAATTATTTTTGTCTGCATTGCTGTCGTGTGAAATGTAGAGAAGGTGTTTGAGGGTGTATCTTGGTGCATGCGGGAAGGTGTGATCTTGATCTGGCTTTAATCAAGTAGTTTCTGTCTCCTTGCAATGTGAGTTAGGTTCTTCCTGTTAAAAGAAAGAAAGTATTATGGTGTAATGAAAAAGCTGATTCTGTCTCAGTCTGACTAGTAAGTGTCATATCCAGCCCACCTTTAAATAACTTTATGATGTGTTTCTCCATCGCTCCCTAGGTTGTCATCAACCCAAACTATGAAGTTGCTGAATCCGATTATTCAAATAACGTAATGAAATGCAGGAGCCGGTACGATGGGCAGCGCATCTGGATGTACAACTGCCACATAGGTGAGAGCGACTTCTGTGGGGTAAAGTTTAATGACTGCTGTGCGTAGATCAGACTGCATTGCTGGCTCTTCGCTAGGAACTCTCTGTGCTTCCATTGCAACATGCTTAGGTGCTGTTCATCACTTTGTATGTGCTTGGAAGGATGAGATACCGAGCCCAAACTACACTGGTGCTATTTGCTGTAGACTGTTCAAAGGCAGACACCACTGTGTCTCTGTTACAGGGTCAAGCTGCTAGAGGTTGCAAAGAGTAAGTTGGCTGGATGGGGGTGGGACAGCTCGTTACTTAGTGCTGCGTCGTACACGTTACTGGAGCAGCAAGCACAACACGGGTGAAACAGCTCTCTGTGCAAGGTCCGAAAGAAATGCTTCAGGCTTGGTAGACTGGGGATAACAGACGTTCCAGCTGTATCTCTTCTAGAAAGCATTTGTCCCTCCCAAGACTGTCAGCCATAAGGAAAGCTCTCATGCAACCTGAGAACGTGTTCAGAGCACCCGAGTAGGTCCAGGCAAACAACTACACCTTCTTCCCAGACTCAAATTATTACCAGCCCAGGACTGACCTCTTCAGACCCCAAAGCTTCTCTTTTGTTGAAGAGCACACAAGGACAGGGATGTGTGGAAAAGAGCCCTCTGCTCGAGCCAGAAATGAAAGTGCTCTGCTGTCTCTTGAACGTGAGGGAAAACTGCATCTTTTCTGGCATATGTGTAAAACATTATCATTTGGAATTTTTTTGGTCTTGGAAATATCAGAGCCAAACTTGTTTAAATTTGCATTAACAGTCAATTGTCAAGACCCTTTTAAAATGGAATTAAGTTGGGGGCTTTGTAAGATAATGTATTTTCTGTGTTAAAAACGGTTTAACAGCAACTGCCTGCCAACCTCCAAATAAAACCAGTGGTGAAGGCAATTTCCAGAGCTGGCTGAAGTTCTTCAAAGAGTGTTTTTCCTGAAAAAAATCCACATAACCACTGATTTTTCTCATTAATTTGTTGGGGGTTTTTTAAGAAAATACTTGTCTCATGTGTCACACTTCAGATTGCGACCTAGTTTAGAAAAGCTGAACAGGCACTTAAGTGTTAGATGGGCTCTCTAGCTGAGCTTGAAAATATTTCTATTTAGAAATAAATGTGTTTAGCTTTCATTGTCTCTCAACTAGCAAAAAGTAAATGCATGGTCCTACTTAAGAGAGTGAACAGACCCCACTTACCATCAGCTTCAAGGAGGACAGCGTTTCATAGGTCCTGCCAGTCATCGCCTAATTTTTTCAAGCAACAAAGATTAGCAGTGAAATTGAGGGTAGGCTGTAGTCTAGCCTTCCAAATACATAAAAGACTCGATCCAGTACTCCTGGGGACTCGTGGCTGTTCTAGTTATGGTAAGATTTAATTAATGCTTAAATTAATTAGCCCAGGAAAATCTTTGCTCTTCTAGTACTTGCTTTGAGCCCTTTGTTTTCACAGCATCTTTTGCAGATTGCACAAAACCCTGGTGTGTTCTTTGCCTTGTGTTGCAAGCTGCCTTTGCTGCCTCCTGCTCAACCCTGTGCTCTTTCTGTGAACTCCCCAGGTGGCTCTTTCAGTGAAGAAACGGAACAGAAGTTCGATCACTTCAGTGGACTCACAAATAACAAGGTGTCCACCCGATAGAACAGCATCGCCTCCCACCCCACTAATTTAAAGAACCGAGGTTTCCTGCTTCGGCGATTTCCCTAACCACTGCACAAAAAAGAAAATCAAGCAAACAATCAAACTCTAAATTAGCAAGGTAAATTATTTTCTAAAGATGCCTTCCTTCCCAGTTGAGGTGCTCTGACCACCGTTTGTCTTTTAACTCCAGTCCCTACTACTGAGGTAGTTAGGAGGAGGCTTTTAAACTCTACTTGGCTCCGTATCTTCACCATTCCAACCTTTTCCACAAAGATTTCTCCCTCCACTTTGCAGCACCGTCTTTATTCACAGATGTAGGTCTGGGCTACAGCAAGCACAATTTGCCTTTGTTTGGGTACCAACAACCTAAATGTGCCTTTACCATTCACTTTCTTCAAGGCATTAATCTTGGTCTCTTTAAGCTCTTTGAGTCAAGCTTGAACGCACCATTGAAGCAAACGCCTCCATTTGTGACGCTGCTTCTTGAACGCAGTTAATCCTCAGTACTGCCATGTCATTACTGCATTTTAGCAAAGAAATACAGGAAAAGAAAAAAATTGGAGCAGCTTTTTCTGGGCAGAACAGTATAAAGCATCATTTAATACTGAAGTGAAACCTTGTATTCAACAATCAACTCCCAACACAATCTCTTAAGCGGAGCAGCTAATGCAGAACTGTTTTCTATAAGTGCATCAGGGCTCCATGAAGCTACACCTCCCTTGTAACAGCTAGAAGACATTGCAGATCTCCTGATGATGAGTCCATGGGACTGTGACTTTCCATTACACAGTAAGCTATGCACCCAATAGATTCTACGTACATCTAAGTACTACCTTCTAAGCTGGATATTCACTCTGTCTTTTCTTTAAAGGACAAATTTAGTTAAGGCATTGTATCATCACTGTACCTTACAGAGGTAACTTCATGGCTTTCATCATCAGGGATCTGGACCTGTGCTGTCACAGACCCACCTGTGTAAGTTGTCTTTAAAAGGATTTTTACACTTGGTAAATTCATAATGGTGCTAAGTGTGTTCCTCTGTTTGTTTGAGGGCACACATTGCTACACATTTTCAGACACAGCTACTTGAATAAAAGCGTTTTACCCAGAAAAATGTTTTTTATGCCATTTGTGTATTTCTACTCCATGAAAGTTTAGGGCCTTGTTCACAATTCCTGGTACTGAAGTTTTTTCTCCCTCTGTGTTTGTACAGAAGACTTCTATAAGCAGCTAAAGTTAACTGAGTACTTACAGCTGACTATTTCAATCCACAGGGGCATTGAAACTGGCTGCATCTAACTTGGGCTCTCCATAACCTACCTCACAGGGATGGTGTGAGGCTTAAAGAATGCAGAAGTCTTTTGCGAATGCCTGTCAGAGTATTTCTGTCATTTATCCAGTGGCCCAGAGGGTGGCAGCTAGCAAAGGTTTTTAGCCTACTGTAAGCTGGAAAACTCCATTTTGTTCTCAAGATGCCAGACTGTGCAGCAAAAGCAGAGTCTGAGGTGTGTTGGATGCTCTGTTGCTGCTGCCACAACAAGGTGTCTTACAGCATCTCTTAACACCAGGCTCTGGGCAAATCACAACTGGCAAGTTCTGGTTTTCTTTTCCTAATCCGTGTACAGCAACTTTCCTTGCTAACAGTGCAACAAAGCAAGTCAGGCTCTTTAAACACTATGTAAATAAGGAAATACCCTGAAACTCACTTGCATTCAATGCTTGCCACTTTTGTGGCATACTTTAACAATAACATTGCAGCAAAGTAAACATTAAACAGATTTTTTGACTCCTGCAGATGCTCTGCTCTTGCTTACAGCTAAATTTTGGCCAACAAGATACAATTCCCTTACTCTAATGCATTAGAGTAAAATCATAAACGGGCTTTTCTGTAAGCAGCCTTACTTTCTGCAAGTGCCCCAGTGAATAACAGACACTTTGAACCAGAGTAGGGCAAGATGCTCTCCATAACAAAGAGCTAACAGCAACCCTCACAGGGCATGGCTCTCGAGCTCAAGATCTCATCAATAGTAAACTTTTTCCCTTCCCAATTTCAGAAAGAAAAGACAGTGCTAATCCATAAGAGAACGTCCCTGTGGCGACTCACTGTTCTGCATGCAGTTTAATGTCACAGCCATGCTCATCTATACATCTTTTGTTAGCCGAGACGGTTTATTCCTCTTGGTCCAAGCTTTCTGGCAGGAGCATCTCGGTGCCCAAGACGCCCTGCTGCTTGTGCTTCAAACCCAAAGCCCGGGTCACCAGCCTCTTCGCCACCGCAGTGTCAGTCTGGGGTCTTTCTTTTGCAAGGTGAAGGAGCTCTAGGTAAAAAATGGGTGAAAAACATTAAGTTACTGCTTGTTCAGGAACAGTCTTTTGGCTAAACCCTAGGACTGGCGAACAGAAGGGCTGATTTCTCTTTTAGTTCCTTTGCAGAGTCAGCCCAGGAGCATGAGCAAATCCTTCTACCCCATCCAGTAAATTGCCTTTTCTTTCAGAAAGATGTGCCTCCAGCATTGTACGTTTAGCTTTTGAACTGTCATTGAAAAATCTTATTTGGCTGTGATTAAGCTCCAGGCCTCTTCCACAGTGGGAGAGAGAATTGTTCCCCAATTGCTTTCAGGAACAGCTTCCTAACTGTTCTGGCAAAATTCAGCAAGTCAGTCACATCTCTGAGAACAAAATGAAGGCACACAGTCCAACCAATTTATTCATGCATGGTCAAGTTTGATCTCAATTTAGACTAATCAAAACCAGCAGCCTAAATCCTTAGCAAGCAGCAAGGAAAAAAAAAAAATCTGCATTTTTTTTTTAAAAAAGCTAAATATATCAGATACTTTGGGAAAGCCCTTTGGCCAGTAACCTCCATTTTCTGGTAGACACCTGGCTTGCTACAGTTTCACCTTACAAGAAATGAATACACCAAAACTTTACCAAGTCCACAGTAGTCAGGATTTGGCAATTACCTAATAATTTATCAGTAACCATTTGCAAATCTATTATCCAGTTAGGAATGGGGGCTTTGCTTGCTTTTTCAGTTTTACTAATAAAGGCAGCCCATCAGCAGCTTAAAGAAAAAGGGGCAGACTCAAAACATCCGCAGCTTGGAAAATAAAACTGCCACTCTTTCTTGACAAAGCTCAGAAAAAAAAAAAAAGGGGGGGGGGGAGGGGACA
>VYZV01008745.1:91814-102900 GCA_013401275.1 Pandion haliaetus
CGGCGGGAAGCCACGCCCCTCCCGGCATCCCAGCCCCGCGCCGCCTCGCAGACTGGGAAAAGTGTTTTTCCCACAAAGGCAGCCCTGGGCCACGCTGGGGGGCGGGGGGGGTCACGCGTGTTCAGGGAAGAGCTGGGAATGGGGCAGCTGCCCCCCCCCCACCCCCCGGGACTCTGCCAGAGGCCGGGCAGGGGCGGCAGGAGGGGGTGAGGGTCGTAAGGGCCGGGTCTGGTTCGTGGGGGCAGAGCACGTGCACCTGCGGTGTGGCCCTGAAACACCAAATCCTGAAAAAAAAAACCACCAAAACAAAACCTTTTTTGTTGGTGCCAGACTCACCCCGGTCCAAATCCTGCAAAAAAACAAACAAACAAACAAAACCCAAAGCCAAAAAAAAACCAAACCCCTTTTTGTTGACGCCAGACTCACCCCGGTCCAGAGGTGGCAGCTCATGGCAGCAGGTACCACCTAGAAGAGCCTCTGAAGCTGGGCCATCCTTTACTTGCTCGTTTTCCTTAGCGCAATTTCCTCAGGAAGAAGAAATACTAACGCTCTTCCGTAATCGCACGGGTTCCTCCAGCCAAAAGTCCCAGAGTTTTTCACTGTCTTGTCTTCTTTCTTCGGGAGACCGTGGCACGAAGCAGTTAGAGCAGTCAGAAGTAGCCTCTGATGCTGAGAGCCCGAGTTTTGGGATGACTAAGGGGAGATTCGGGCCTGTTTCAGGAGTGCCAGGTGAAGCCAATAAGACTTACAGGTGCTCAACATTTCTAAGTATTCTCCTAGTTTCCCATTCCTTCCTTGATGAGTTAATGCATAAATCCGGGGCGGGGGGGCAATTTGCCCCAGGTGACAGTTTCTGGAAAGGTAAGGGTCTCAAGAATTGGGAACATTGCACAGAACAGAAACAAGGGCAGCATCACATCGACTGACTGCTTTCCCAGGGTGTAATCCATCCCGGAGCTCAGCAAAAGCGTCCCTGCTGCTCCTCAGCATGAGCAGAGATGGTCACAACGTGGCCCTGAGCTGCTCCCAGCTGAGAAGTCGCTGCTGTTCAGCATGGGAGCAAGGCCGATGAAAAGGAACCACGCAGTTTGTTAGCTATATGCTCAAAGGTAACTCACCATCCTCCTTATTTCGCCCGTAGGAGCGGAAAACAACTGTGCCTGGGCTCCTTTACATGCTCCACGCGCTGCGAGAGACACACAGACGAGTCCGAGGCAGTGCGACTGGTACATCAGAGCCACCCCCACGCTGGTGCGGGGAGAGATTCTGGCCTTGCTCCTACAAAACCCTCCTCGGCAGGGTTAATCTCTCCTGCCTCTCCCCCATTAGCTGACTGATTGCTCAAAATTACCATATAGATTGAGAAAGCCAGGCCTGTGATTTCACAAGAGATTCTGCCAGGCTCCTCCAAGCACCTGGAGACCCTCATCCCGCCTTGACCCCTATCTGGAGCTGCTTTCCTCAGAGACCAACCCTGGCCTCTGCCTGATGAGAAGAGCAGCCGATGTTTCCAATTTGGAAGCAAAGTCAGGCAAGACAGCAACCTACACCAGCCATCCCATTCCCCTCCCCTGCGCTATTTCCCCCTTTCTCTGCTAAATCCATTCCTCCTCAACCTGAAAAAACAAAAAAATCACTTCAAGGGCAACAGCCATTCCCTGCCCCATGCCGTCCACCCAGACATGCTCCTGCAACCCAGCTGGGAAAGGAGCGGTGGGCACAACTCTGCATCCGTCTGCTGCAGCAACTGCACCAACCACCCACACGCAGTTAATTCCCAGAGTCTTCCTGTCTGCCCCAGGCCGACATAATAAAATGTGCATTGATTTTGTGATTGCACAGTCAGACAGTGCCCTTTTCCCAGCCTTGCAGCATCCTTTCCAACCTACAGGGATACATGCAGGGAGGCACAATTTCCAGCCTAGGTTTGAGACACAAAAGCCCTGCTCTCCTTTTTCCCCTAGAGCCAGGCCGAGATGACTAGCCCTGAACGCAGGACCAGCAGCACGGCCTTCCAGAACAGGAGCTACCTCCGCTGCAAACCAGAGTCAGTGCATGTGGTGCCGCTGTCCTGTGTCTGCAAACCACAGCAGCGCTGGCAGCAAAAGCCGCCCTTACGCTGCTGCTGGCATTTAGAGATGAACCACAGACCTTTCTCTCCACAGCAGACTCTCCGGCAGAGTTTTTGAGCAATCTGCTGAATCTCACGGTAACAGCGCTAAATGTCTCTGGGATGCTTGCTGTTCATCATCGCAGCAGGAACTACACGGGGAAAAAAGAAAAGAGGAAAAACCCTGCAGAGCTCGAAGGAGCCTAGAGCCCCTGGCCAGAGCCCGAGACCAACAGTCCCCCGGGGAGATGGGACCACACGTGCTGTGGCTTCAGACAAATGAGATTTTTGTCTGCGCAGGGCTGGGGAATCGAGGGGTTGCTACTGGAGTGGGTGAAGCACAGCAGTGCCTGGTGAGGCACTTAGACCCGTCCATAGCAGGGGCCAGGGGCAGCTCAGAGCCCCCGTGCCAGGGCAGCCACCTCTGTCCCCAGCTGGGTGCCATTCAGGTCCTCCTTCCCCAAACACACGCTTCCTCAGGTTGGGAGCTGAGTCCTGGCCAGGCCCGACAGCTCACCCCCAAGTTGCAGCACCAGTCCTGTCAGCCCTGCCCCTTGTCTGAGCTCTCAGGACGGGCTGCCAGCTGCTGTCCCTTCTCTCTCAGAGGCAGCCCCCAATTTCCATTTGGAAAATTGAGATTTTAATGCTCCTTTTCCCTTAGTCCCCATGTATCCAGGCTTAGCGAGCGGCCTCGGACTCTTGCGTTGTGCCTGATGGGTCCCAGATACCTCTCCCTAGTTAATGATCTCTCTCTTCACTTAACTAGGCACCTAATGAGATAATGTTGGGGCCCCGGTACCTCCACAGCAGCTGCCACAGCAGCAGAGGGACACTCAGAGCATTAAAGACGCCAGTTTGTTACCTTACTCCACAATCCAGCTCACACCAAATGGGATGTGAGCTCCCATTTACTCATTTTATTCTTATCTAGACTGCTCAGTGCCGACAGCTGCGCTCACCCCGACAGCCCCAAAAAACCACTCGTCTTCACAACCTGTCTGCGGGGTGAGCCAACGCTGCTGCCCCCAGTTCACCCATGGCAAAACCAGAGCTCCAGAAAGTGAACTGGCTTACCTGGGATTACAGGGCAGGAACAGAGCTAGCAACAGCACGCACAAGTCCTGACTCAGTCCCGGCTCCAGGATCAGCCTGAGGTAGCAATTAATTTCACTCACCTCTGAAACACAGGCAGGGATGCAGCAGTACACTGTACTACTTTAGGATGGGAGGAGGATGCATCCCCGTGGAACTGCAGAGGAGACCTGTGCAGGAAACCCATAGCAGGAAAAAATGAAACCCATTCTGAAGCCAGCTAAACAAGGTGTAGTTTTGCCAAAGCAAGCCGGAGTTACACTGTTTTGGACCTGTTGTCCATTTCCCAGACTGACCACAGAAATGTGTGTAATGTGCAGAGGCCTGTTCCATAACCTGGAAGGTTTTGGTTTAGCTCATTGTCACCACCTCATCTCTTCTGATGCCGACGCCAGGAAGGTATCAGCTGTCCAGCGACCGGCCAGGCCACAAGTCACAGGTACGAGGTCCAGCCTAGAGGGAGCTGGTGCACGGCACCGCTGGTAGAGGAGAGCCCCAGTGCTTTGTCGTTGGGCACTGTTGCAGTGTTCCCCAACACAAGTTAAATGCAGACAACTGGACAAAAAGAACGGATCGTATCACCCTCTACGTTGTCTTTTGTTTGCAGGTTCACCCTGCAACTCGTCATAGATAACAGCGATACATGGAGCCGCTTGCTTTTCTCTAGTCTCTTTACAAACAGTCATGGATTAAGACTCAGAACTTTACCACAAGACGAGTATCAGTAAACTCTTCAAAAACAGGGAGTCCAGGACAGTATTGCTTTGAAAAAAAGCTGGGTATTCCGACTCCCTCTCACCACCAAGCCAGGAGTCCCGAAGTAAAGTACAACCATAGTACACGTGCTACAACACCCTGCTTTTAGTGTGGGAAATTATTATATGTATCGCAGCAGCGTTCAAATGAAATCAGTCGCGTTGGGCCTCCTAGGAACACACCAGATGATCGTGCCCATCTCAGAACAACGACTCCTTCCCTAAGTTAGGCTGTACTGTCCTCCCAGAGCTGAAAACCCCGAGGCCGTCTCGCGTTTGACAGCTAGCCACCACTGCCACACGGGGAGACGGTTATACATGAAGTTGAGTCTTATCAGTGCTTCCCTAGGAAAATCCAAGCATCGACCTTGGAGATACAGTGAGCTCTGCTCCCCTCCCACGCTGGTTATGCTGTAACTTGACTATAATTGGGCTCTATTTAATAGTTACCATTACTCTGTAATTATCACTTTCTGATTTTTCTCTTTGTTAAAATTTGCTGGGGAGGGGGAGAGGCTCTTCTGCTGTGCCAGAGAGGTAAAGATGTCTCAGATTCAAGACGACATGGATGTGCCGCTTGCTGCTGCAGTATTTAACCAGGCACTGATCACAACACCTTTCTAAAGTCACTCGTGTCACAGCCAGCAGTGAAATGCTGGGGGCTGTTCACTTGCTGTTTCTACCCCCAGCTAACCAGACACAAGCTCCCATACACACAGGAGAGACTAATTAAAGAGTACAGGTGAGGAAGGAGTGCTTCTTTAGAAGCCATTATTATTGAAATGAGACAGCAAGGGAGGCAGTGGGGAAGGATCCTTAATGAAATGGGGGAGGAAGGGAATTACAGGGAGAACAAAGTAAAAGGGGGAAGAAACAGTCTAGGAAAAGGAGGAGGACCTGATTGATGGAAGATGTGGTGGAGGCACAGAAACCAAAACAGCAATGTTCTTGCTTCAACAGCTGATTTTCTCCTCTACCCTCAGAGTCTGAAGGGCTCAGACACGCTCATTCCCAAAGGCTCCAAGCAAACAGTCCAACATCCTGGGGCTAAAACACAGTTTATGCTCATCCTGGACTGCCCTCAGCTGTGCATGTCCCAGCTTAGAGAGGCTGGCTTTTGCTCCAGGGGCCAGAGCACACCTTTAGCATGCTGAATCCTTCCCCACAACACGCTCCAGACAAGCTGCTACCGAGCACAGCCCTGGGGCTCCAGAAGAGGTGGCTACATACCTGTCCAGACCTGCAGGGTAATTTGCCCGAGCAAGAGAGACCGTCAGAGGTGAGCCTAAAGAGAGTTATCCTAGCAAGGCCGTCACCGCCTTCCTACACAGCCCACCAGAAATGTGGGTTTCCCTAGCTAAAGGCTGCTATGCAGCACAACACTGTCCCACTGAGCACAACGCAGGATTATCCAGTTCTGCCAGCAGCAGTTATCACCAAGCAAGCAGTTGCATTTGGCTTGTGCCCATTTAGCAGCCTTGGGCTGATGGCCTTTTGGACACAGGCAGTGGCAAAACCAGCCTCTCTCCCCACAAGCACAGCTGCATTTTTACTTCACTGACAATGGAGGAGAGGCTCAGCAGACCACACAAGTCTTTGCTTTCTCAGCTGAAGTCACAAGGAAAGTGGAACTTGAGCCCCTGCATTTTAGTCTTTTGCAGAAGGCATTTTTCCATGGGTCAGCTAGAGAGCAGCAACACAGATCTCTACTGCCCACTTGGGCTGGGTCTGAAACTGTGAGTTACAAAAACACATATCTGGACCCCTTGAGCCATCTGGAAAATCACTCTGGCTATTCCACACTTATTAATGCAAACTCCTGCCCAGAGTGTGCAATATCCACGTTATCCTCAAACTCCTCAGAAAATAGGCAACTGCAATAAAGTCCCTGCTTCCATCTCTCCTTGAGACCGTCCCACCACCCTTTTCCCAACCCCTTCTCAATCAAATGCATTGGTGGTGAAAGGTGTAATCTTCTCCAGTGAGATAGCCATTTCACACTCCACGTGCATCGCTGCAGGCAAGGCATCCACAGGGCAGGTGTTGTGAGAGGGCTCAGAGACCTGAGAAACCTTGTCAAAGGACATCTCGTTGTTTTCTGTCTGCAGAGCAGCATGGGGGAGAAGCTGGGGGTAGCTGAGGGTCACCACTTCCTTCTGAAAGGTGGTGTCATGGTGGTAGGAGACCAGCTCGTTGCTGAAGTTCACTGTCTCCACTGCATTGCTGGGGCAAAGGCAGCCACAGCCCAGGATGGTTGTAAAAGCTCTCCGGAAATCTGCATTGAAGGCATAGATGATAGGATTGAGGGAAGAGTTGGCCCACCCGAACCACACGAAGATGTTGAAGACAGTCTTGCTGACGCAAGGTAGCTCTCCCGGCTCATGAAGGTCAAGATTACAGAAGGGCACCATGCAGTTGAGCACGAAGAAGGGCAGCCAGCAAAAGACAAAGACGCCCATGATGATAGAGAGGGTCTTGAGGACCTTAGTCTCCTTCTTGAAGGAGTTCTTCAGGGAGGCATCATGAGGGCAGTCACTGCCGTGGCAGTTTTGGGCATGTTCCACTGCCCTCTCCAGGGAGGAAATCCTGCGGATCTGCCGCTGGGCAATGCGGAAGATGCGGGTGTACGTCACAATCATGATGGCGACAGGGATGTAGAAGCTAATGAGAGAAGATGAGATGGCATAAGTCCTGTTGAGGCTGGAATCACAGTTCTCCTCCTCCCTGGTGACATTAAAACCCAGCTCCTGCTGGCTAAGGAGCTCACGATCCTTGTGCCACTTCAGCTGCACAGGGATGAAGGAAATCAAGACGGACAGTAGCCAAGCCACTCCGATCATGATGAAAGCCACGTGCTGCGTCATCTTCCTCTCATAGCGGAAGGGGTTGGAAATGGCCCAGTAACGGTCCACGCTGATGATGCACAAATTGAGGATAGAGGCTGTGGAGCACATGATATCAAAAGCCACCCAAACATCACAGAAAGCCCCAAAGGGCCAGAACCCCACCACCTCAGTGGCAGCTTTCCAGGGCATCACCAGTACAGCCACAAAGAGATCAGAGACTGCCAAGGAGATAACGAAGACATTGGTGACCTTCGAGCGCAAGTGTCTGAACTTGACCACGGCCACACACACCAGAGTGTTGCCCAGAAGTGTGGAGAGGATGAGAAGGAAGAGTAAGGCCGCTGTCACCACACAGAAGAACAACTCGGAGTTGCCTTCCTCTGACCAACTCTTCCTACTACTGGTGTCATTGATCACATCCTGCCCATCTCCTTCTGCGGAGGAGTAAAAACCATCCATGGGCTCCCCTTTGTTCCAGTCCCTTGAGAGGTTTCACAGCTGTTCAAGTCTCCAGCAGCATCCAAAACCCCTTTTTACTGCTCTGCTGGCATCTCGGAAGCACCAACTGCAATCCTCCCAGCTCTCACACCCCACCAGATAACCCAGCACAAGGAAGAGTGCTTGAAGCTCGCACTCCTTTCCAAGTCTCCTGCTGACAGCGTGGCGTTTGTTTTTTTTTCCCTCTTGCCTCCCACCCCACTTTTCTTTCTTTGCAGCCTGTCGCTCACAAAGAGCTGGCACTCACCTCCGGCACTCGAGCGAGCTGGGAAGGCTTTGCTGCAAGCCTTCCTCCCTCTCCTCTCTCAGCAGCTCTTCATCCGTTGTTGATCTGGTGCCTGCTACAGAATCCCAGTCAATCCCTTTGCCGCTGGCCAGGCTAGGACTTGCTGCCAGATGCAAGGGCAATCTGAGCTCTCTCTGCTCTTGCAGATGGACCTTCTCTGCTCATATAACAGGCTGCTCTGCTGTCTGTTCTTCCCTCTGTTGCTAATTGCCCCTGGATTTCACACAGGTGAGATCCTTCTCTGCCCACACACCAGGTCCCCTACTCACCAGGTTGGTCCTCTGCGAGCTAAGAACACAGCATTGGGAGTCCGCAGCTGACAGGGTAAGTTGCTTGGGAATCAGGTTGATAGGATTGAAGGGGTAAAATAACAAACATTCAAGTGGGATTTGAGGGTCTTCAATGCAAATCAGCATAGACATTCAGTGTGCTTCATCCCTGAGTAAGAGATACATAAATTCACTGCACAGGCATTGAGCCACGCCTCAGATACAGGACCCTAAGGCAGTTACTCCCCCCTGTCCTGAGCTGCCCAGCTGCAGGCGGTGCAAAACTGGCATTTACTTTCCACTGCAAAACTCCTTCAAGTCCACAGGAAAAAAAAAAAAGAAAAAACCACACACACAAAAAGGCTTGTACAAATCTGAAAGTTTTTTCTTTCTGAAAGTATCAGACAACAGAGTTTTCAGACAGTCTTTCTTTCAGTAGGGGTTATATGTAGAACCAAAGCGGTTGCTGAACATGGCTTTGATAAGTTTTTTTTATCTTGAATAAATGTGAGTACTTTCAGTAAAGTGATACAAGGTAGCTTCTTTTTCAAGTTCACCATTCTTTAATTCCTAGCTAATTCCACATTAGCAATCGACTGGCAGCTGAAAACATCTTGATTTTCTGGTTAATGTCTTTCCAGCACAGTACCCAGCCCTGTCAGCAAACAGTGGTCACCCCCAAGAGGTCTCCTTGCTATCCTTACCAACCATTCCTCTGAAAGCACAGGAACAGCTCTTCCTTCTCGCACAAGGGCTGAGTTGAGCCAGACAGCCCCAGCCCACTGCCTTGCTTGCTGTGCCAAAGGGGGGACACAGCCCGGTAGTCTGCTGGGACTTAAAGGCAGCAAGTACAAGCATCGTGGTACTGCAGAACTGGGGCAGCTCTGGAGGAATGAGCAGGGCTATCCCACCTAAAACTAGTCCTCTTCCTATGCCATAAAGCTCTCACTCCAGACTGACAAGCAAATGGCTCTGCAAGACTCTCCCTTCTTACATTGACACGATATTAGGAACCAAGTCTGACCTACTAAGGCGCAGTTTAGCCTCGGAAGCGCTTGGAATCCATCACTTTGTAACTAAAGCCACTCTGTAAGCAAAAGGGCTCCTTTGATGAAGGAATGTCAGAAAAATCCTTCAGGAGGCAAGTTTCCTCGAGAGCCAGCTCTGTAACGGCTGCTTAAATGGGGACCTGCTTTTGAGAAAAGCCTTGCTGGTAAACTGGCCAAGATGGGAAAGAACAGCAAAAGCTTTCCAAATCAAACTGAAAAAACAACCAGGCAGCTCAGCATTAATTCACTCATTACATGGATAGTTGCTGTAGTGTATCATGATGACCTCTGCCTTCGCCTGTCACATACACCACTTCTGAAGAAAGCAGCAGCCAATCTACACAGTCAGCTCCGCTGCACTGAGATTTAATTAACTTGATTCTGCGACCCAGGCTTTGCATAAGCCCAGATAGAGCAGGAACTGCCCAAAAACAACTTTCAAACAAGAGCGCAATTATTCTCTTGAAGATACAGCACCAAGAAGCTTACTCCTAAAGTAAACAGCACGCTTGCTTTGCGACAGGTTAAAGAAACTTGTTGCCAGCATGTCACAGCATTTACTGCTGAAAGCTTTGTTTAATTAAGCCTCATTAGTTCCACCGTCTGCAGCCTGCTCCTGCCAAGTGCCTATGCCAGGAAGAGCAGCTAGATGGCACCAACAGCCGGCTCATGGCTCAGCACTTCCACCTGCGTCTTTTGTGTCAGGCCAGCTCCCTTCCTCCTTACCAGAATTTCATCAGAGGAAAAGGAGGGCCATCTAGTTGCCCGAACACCACAGGACCCTGGCGGTGCACTAACCCATACAAGGATGCATGCAGATGCAGTGTCATCTGTGCCCCAAAGGGTATTTTTCTCATGTTCCCTCTACAGGGCACAAATATTTTTGAGATCTAAGTTGCAAGACACAAACAACAGGATGCTTTCACTGCTCTTCAAGAGAGCAGTGATGGCAGGTGACCTGTCATACAGCATTTAACCATAGCAGAGGCTTAGACTGGGAGCTCACGGCACACTTAAGTTGCATGTGCTAAGCCAGGAGGCATTCCGGGAAATCATTCCTCAAGATACAAGGAAGCCTTCCTCCTCCTTGGGAGCTTAAAAACATCTAAGAAAGGATCTCACCCTTGCACACCACTTACACTGAAGCAGACGCTCAGAGCTGGGTTGGCAGGGGGAAGATGGGATGGGAAGGGATCCAATACATTACCCAATTTCTGTGCATCTCAGAATACACCTAATGAAGGACAGACCGGTAGCTCTGCTGTCGTAGCCAAGCAAAATAGTTAAAACAAAATACAGGCGGCTACTCCTCCTGCCTGCTAGATGCAATCTTCTCTACTGAGAAAGCTGTTCTGCTGCATTATATTCCTGAACAGTTGCTCCATTTCCTCACATAAGCACCTGCTATTTTTTCTGAGAATCAAGTACTATTTTAAACAGCACTCAAATATGATAAGGTTCCAGTTTGGTGGCAATTCAGCTCTAGGTTTTTATATTAATTTCCTCACCCAGCAAGAAGCTGCCCTCTATTTCCCTTCCCTGCTGTCTCACCAAAATATACTTAAAATTCTCTATTCAGCCATCTTGATTACATTCCCCACTTTGCATCAAAGGAAGAAAATTACAAGCCACTTCAAATAAAGCAGCAGCTGCTCGGGTTTAACTCTTATATGCCTCTTCCAGAATGGCTGTCTCAGATACATTACAGAATTACAGGAGAGTGTTTATTCCTACAGGAATCACTTTGCACTTTACTTCCACAGAAGGCACAAGTTCTGATAGCAGGGGAGAAATGAGGGGTAGTCAGATCCTTTAAAAAAAAAAAAAAAAAAGATTCAGTAATATTGGCTGTAGGCAAGACCTGAGCCCTACAGAAAACCAGAGTAGCTCTCCAGGGACCAGCATGGCTGTTCAGATCAAACCTCTTCCCAGAGGAAACCGGCTTGACTGCCTGCAAATTCAAAGCTTACTTCAGGCATCTTAGTATCAGAGGGAAGTAGGAGTAATGTGTTCTGAACAGTTTATATACCAGGTTACTCCATTTAGATTCACTGTCTTTAGGCAGAGGAAAAAAAACAATACTAGTCTCCTCGGCTGCACTGCTTAATTACAATCAGAACAAGAAGCTGGACAAAAAAACCTGCCCCAGAATAAGGCTTACATATTGTTTAGTACAAAACC
>VYZV01008746.1:1329-14988 GCA_013401275.1 Pandion haliaetus
GGTGGTACAGGCACCTCTTCCTGAGAACTGTTGGCTCCATCTTGTGGCTTTAAGAGTTAGAAGCTCTACCATGGAGAGGGGCTGTTCAGCGTGCTCAGACGAGCATACAAATAGCTGCTGTTAATCTGCTACCTGAATTACACGTAGAAATCCATGCTAACTAGACTTTTTTCTGTTCTTGTTGCTCTGCTGTGTGATTCTCTCATGCAGTAGGAGACCTTGTTCTAAATGCAAATTTTCCTTTTGCATGCAAATGCTAATGTTAATTCTTGCCTAAACATTGTAGTGTGCAGCAGAACACCCAATTTCTCATGAGGATGGTGGCTTTACGATTTCTATGGCATTAAACCAGTTTGCATTGCAAGTGTAAGTTTGTTCTGCTCACTGAGCACTGATTTGCATGCCAGAAAGAATACTTATTGTTCCATGGGACTGTGCAGTACTTCACAAAACATTTTGTTTCTAAGGGTGACTAAAGATGCTGGGTTTTCTTTGAAATATAAAGCCTTAAATGGGGGGGGGGGGGGAGGAGAANNNNGGGGGGAAGGATATCCTATTTAAATTTTTTTTTTCTCCCCTGCCCCTCAGTCTTTCCTTCCCCCCGTCAACTACTTTGTGGGAATAGGATCTACTAGGGAAATACCAGCAAATGGCCCCTTAAGCCTTGTAATTCTGAAGGGGGTTGGAGGTAAAATGCTGAGGTGAGACTGAGACCATATGCTCTGCACTTGCCTTCCTGATAAAGTTGATTAATCTCCACAGTTTACAGTAAGTTTCCTTCAACAAGCTTTGTTATTTGGCTTTGAGGCAGAATCATGTTTTTGATATAATCAAGGTTTATAGAGTTTGTTTTCAAAGTCTAGTGTTCAGGGTATCGGAGGCTTTATGCATGTTGGCTTCATAGGCTAAATACCAGAATTCAAGGACAAACTTGTGCATACATGTAGCATTGAGAGACAAGGAAAGATACTCCCTACTGTTTAATAGTGCTCTAGTTTTGTTTTAAAAGGAAAACACATACAACAAACTGAACTTGCTATTTGGATGAGTGTTTCTCAATCTGTGGTCTGTAAGAGTGCTCTGTAACATGATTACCCTCCCCACAAAATGATGGTGTTACACTTCTATATGTGTAAACAAGGAAAACAACTGCAGACTGGGGGAAGGACTAATTATCTAAAAAAATAGCCAAATTCTTTCTTTCTTCTAAATGAAAACCATCATGGCAACGTTGCCCAAGATAGTCTGCAGTCTTGCTCCTAAAAGTTTTTCTGGCTCTTCAGTTTTAGAAAGGCTGATGAGAACCCGAGAGAGGTCAGACACAGACCTCCCTGACAGAAGTAACCTTGCCCAGAATGATAGGATTCAGAAATCAGAAGTTAAAACTCTGTTTCCTGCTTGCAAGGTGGAGCTATGAAAACCAAAACCTACTAGGTTGCTGAACAAATGCCTGCAGGGTAGACTAGGTGTTTGATTTTAAATATGGCTATTCTTCTAAATAGTGCCATGGTCATGAGTGTAGAAGAACCTATTTCACTCTGGGGTCTCTGTTTTAATTTCTTTGTAGGCCTGCTTGGTTCTTTGTCCTTGGATGTTCATCTTTACCCCTAGGGTTTCAAATATGCCTAATTCTACTTGGGTTCAGACAGCTTAACTAAACATGAGCCCTACCTTCCTTTCACTCCTGGTGACTGTACTCCCAATTAGGTGCTGAGCAGTGCCACTGGATGACAGGCACTTGCATCCCTAATGATGGTCAGCTGCCCTGTTCCAGCTCTGGAGACTGCAGGACAATGGAGAGTGAATCAGATTACGGGAAGAGCAACTATGCACAGAAGGATTATGAACACTAGAAGAGCTGGACACTTCAGACTTTGCTAATGAAAGCTGCTTCCTACCTGAGGAACAGCTGCAGAGTATGTGATTCACCTATTCCTGCAGCCAGGTTAGAGCTTTCTTATGTGCCTTGAGTAAATCCATTTGAGTGGTGACAGTAGTGCAGCAAACAGTTGTGGAGCAGAGGGTAACACTGTGCTTGTTTGAGTTGTTTTGATTTGCCTTTTTTTCCCCTTCCCCTCCCTGAACAGTATGGAGGGAGGAGGGCAGGCAGAGCTTCTCCTGCGTGGGAATAAAGGCCACATTTGCAGCTTTGCCTCAGGAGCTTGAAAACCATAAGTCAGGCCTCCAAAACTACATTTGGTTTAGAAATAATGAGATGCTTTAGAAAATGAACTTGGAGTTCTCTTTCACAGTCTTTTTGTTTCCAAGCCTTTTGAGTACACTTGCTTCATGTTTGCAAGCTTGCTTTCTTCAACAATGATGGTAGAAGTATTTTTTTTTTCAATGAAAACAAAGATGTTCTTATGCTTGCTGATTCCAGCACCTGGGGCATAAATTTTAAAATATTGTGGCATTTGGAGAGGAGTGGAGGCAGGACATGCAAAACATTCAACTTTAAACCCCGTTTCCGCTGGGTCACCATCCTCCGCAGTAGGAATCTGAAGGACTGCAAAAGCTGAAGCATAAGGACCCCCTGTTGGTGGTCCCAGTGTCTGTCTTGGCAGCTTGCCAGGAGCCCAAGGGATGCACTTAATTTTCTTTATTCATTAGCATATTTTTAATCAAATCCATCAAACCACAATGTTTCCACATGTCTCTCCCATGGCAGATGAACAAAAATAGGTCAGTGCTCAAACACACCTTTAATATACTGCAGTTCACTCCTCTTCTACAGTTGCAGTTGGATGACAGCAAATGACCTGTCTTCTGCACCTGGTGAAAACTTGTGATGAAGGAGGCTTCACCTCTCTCCTGAAAAAGGAAAGCACATGGTGTTTATACAGACTACTTTCCATCCGCTGTTCAGTCAAAGGGCAGGAGGAGCTGCATCTGAATCCTCTCCAACTTAGCTTCAAGTTTACAGCATTTATTTAATGTTAATTTCTAGTGAATAATCAAGCAGGTGCAATGTCCAGGGCTGAATTCCCTGGCCCTAATGAAGTTTCAAGACTGCTTACACCTAGTTTAATAATAGGCTTTTTACATTCTTGTCACCTGTAACCTACCTTCATATACCTCATGCTGCCAACCCATCTCTAGCCAGGCAAGGAAAATGTTGCAGTGTTGAGATCATGTTCACACTTGCAGCTGAGACGTGTCTTGCCTTGTTTCTTATCTCTGAATTGTTCATAACAAGAGCTAAGTAAAAATTACTCTTCATGTTTTTTACATGAGCTTTCAGAGTTGGTTCTGGGTGGGGTGAATATTGCATCAACACTAAGTTAAAACTTATCTTTTGTTCTTCTTTTTTGGAAAGAAATGGGACTATAAGTTCCAGGGGAACAGTCTTCCCCATGAGACAAAAATTGGGTAAAGTCTAAGGTATTAAATGGATTTGGAGTATTTGAAATGTGAGTCTATGATGAAGGGATGCATGTTTTACTTTTCTGTTCTTCCTTCTGAAAAAAAAAAAAACAAAAAACAAACAACCCAAACAAAAAAAAAACCCAGGACTTTTGAGTTAAACAAGTTGATGATCTATCCTGAATGTAGAAATTGGAATGGGCTCACAGCCTGTTCCTAGCTGCAGAAAAACTAAGGAAGCTAAAGGTGAAAAGCTCTGCAGCATCCAGGCCTGTTTCCAAGCAGCCCCACCTCTCCTGGTAACCCTTTCCTGCTGACAACACCGTCACCCCAGACAGGCTGCAGCAAGTGATGCATGCACAGAGCAACTCCTGCTTCCCTCTGCTGCTGGCAGATTTTCCCTTTTGGTCATTATGGGCTACTTTGTGGTTCCTCTTGTTTTAGGAGCTAACCCAAGGGGTGAGGGTAGGAAAGTTGTCTTAGCAAGATTGTTAATTTTGGCTTCCCAGTTAAAGGTGCTAGGCATTTCCCGCTAGGAAGGCCTTTTGTGTGTATTTTTGTGTTAGAAGCCCAAAATCAGAATGTAACCTCTAAAGCCTGGAAGTCCGTAGTAAGAAGATGAAGTCCTCTGCTGTGTACCAGGTGATCTCTGCTAAATGACAAAACATCCCAGCCATGGAGATGGGGACCTGTTTACTCCTTCCTTGTTGCGTGCCTGTAATAGTTCACAGCAGTGGTCATGTTATGGGCAAATACTCTTGCTTCTATCCATTTACTTTTCTATTCATTTAGGTCTTCCACTTCTGCTGTCAGAACAGTCGCCATTAACTGCTACCAATCACTTGTTTACTTTCAAGTTTTAATACATACATTTAAGTGTGCCTTGTCTAAATCTACCCTTACTTACACCTGTGCTCTTTTGTTGTTCTTTAACAGCTACTGTTAAACAAATCCAGCCCTGTTACCTAGACAGAAGATAAGTTACAGAAGGACCAATTTTGCTACAGGCTCAATCCTGCAAGTTTGTGCCTTGTCACTTAGAGAGGGGGAAGAATCACTTGGCAACTTTAGCTTGTGATCCCTCTGCTCTCCTGTAATGCCCACTCTTTGGGCAGACCTGGATCTGTACAGTGGTTATCACGTGGTGCCTTGGATTCTGAGGGAGCTCCATCTGCTATTGCTTTGTGGGCTGCTAGCATGGCACTGGCAGCAATGTTTCAGTCTGGGGGAAGCAGACTTACAAAAGGTCTGGGGCATTGCCATGGAGCGTTGCAATGCCTGTTCTCGGCAGTCAGCATGATCTCCAGATCTTTGCCTTTTGTAGTGAAGCTTCCTGCACCGTGCACCACCTCAAAACGGCAGCTACCAAAACCAAGAGCCTGCTTTTCTGCCTGACCAAGTGATGGGGAACACAGCCTCTTAAATCTACCTTGCCTGGGGGCTGAGGATCCCTTGGGCTTCACAATTTAGGCTCTATCTTGGCTTTCTTCCAGGAACAGAGAGTGGGTCCGTTCTTGCAAGGGAAAGGCAGGGTGGTTGGCAGCATGGTGGTGTTTTGTGTACACTACACTCAGTGCTCAAAAGGCTAGTGCTGAACATGAGGAATTTCACATGGCTCAATTCCCTTCTGCCCCAGGGAGTGTGTATGTCTCTTCTCCCAGCAGACTGTACTTACCAGGGTATGCTCTGTGCTAGGGTGGGGACTGCCTCTGTCCTCTTAAAGCTGGTCTCATGTGAATTGGGTAGTTCCAGATGTTTTGGCTTGCAGAGTGGGAAGCAGGGAGGCCTGGCCTTGTGGCTCACTGAACTGTCTACCTAGAGAACTGTGGGATCATGTTTCCTTTGGTCATGCACTGACTCAGCTGGAGGCTTTGAGAGTGCTCCTGTCCCAGCATTGCCCCATTGCTCCTTCTGAGAAGACCTGACCTGTCTCTTGTGTTCTCCAGGACTCCTGTCAGACAGGGAAGCAGACTGAGCCCAGCTCTTCTTCCATGAACTGTTGGACTACTGACTAAATTAAGGTATGAATAAAAATAGCCTATGCCCATCCTCTCCACCCATCTTGAGCTCTTTTAGAAAAAGGGAAGAAAAAAATTATACTTATTGCTGCATTTTCAGACACCTGATCTGGAAGGTGGGCAGACTGAAAACACCTGCTGCACTGAGTCCTTAGGGAGGAAAGTCAGAGATGCTTATCTAGTCATTGTGAGGGACTGAAGTCCAAGATGGATGCTGCAGGCTTTACAAGGCTCAGAGGCTTTTGACTTGCCACTAAAGCCAGTGACAGATACCTGGGCATCTTGAATATATAATTGTGGAAGTCACTACCCCATCACATGGCTAAGGTTTCTTTGCATTTTGATATGACATAAGTGATTTTAACATATAAAGTCAACTAATGGGAGGAGTTTAGCATCAGATAAAACCACAGATTTTACAACTTTGAAGTTGCACTAGCAGAAGTTGAATAAAGCAAAGCAGTGTCTTCTGTCTCCTTGAGCTTTTTCCTGACCTGCATGCACAGCATGGTTTGTACTGGGAGTGACAGGGAGTGGATGTACAATAAATGTTTCCCCAAAGTGGAAACTGTGTGCGACTGCCTCCTTTCTCATGAGATTTGTCCAAATACTTCATCATGTTGTGGTCAATTTACTTTGTTGCCATCCAGGAAATACACGTAAATAGCATGGGATCATACTGGTAGTATTAAACAAAATATTCCTTTCCATTGTGACAGTACACCATTGGCATCTCTAGTGTCCATTTTGTGGTAGGGGAAATGCTCTAACCCAAGGAACACCCAAGAAAATTAAGCAAGAGCCCTTAGAAATGCAGTTGAGCCATCATACCTAATGCTTACTTTTTATTTCATGAGGAGGAGACTCTTTCCTCCCCACTAATATAGGGGTACTGTGCTGTCTAAGTAATTGATTATGTAAATTTTCCCTAACCCTGACATCTGGAAAGAGCTGTGGCTGTACAAACTACCATCTATTGTTAATTTTTTATACAGCCCTAGCACCTCTCGCCCTGAAGGACTATACTCCTTGAACTCTGGACCATGACTACCTTCCCCTTCCCCCCCCAAAAGGCCACAGTAAATGAGGTCTTCTTAGAGAAGTCCAGCTGCATGATAGCAGCTGCTGCCTTATGCTCCCCTAAAGGGAAAGTGGGGCCTGCTTTGGGGTGTGATGGGACCAACTGCCTGCAAGCCTTGCATTTCCTCTGTCTCAGTGCCCGTTGCTGCTCTTGGAGAGGTGGCCCTGCAGAAGAGGGTCCCAAAGGATGTGTAGCAGCCAAATACAGCCTCTGCTGGAGGGAAAATTCATGCACAATTCAGAGCAAGTACCACTTTACAATAACTTCTAGTAAAGAGGAGCTGTGGAGAATAAAACAACTAATTGGGTCTGTATCGGGATGCTTTAGTACCCATGCTGAAATTTGGCCAAGGAAATGAAGCTCACACCTTTTACTGATGCACACATAAACCAATATTTCCAAGGGATCTTTCACAACCAGCATTGGTGAGGATTTATCATATAATGTCTAAACCTGAATGCACCTGGCTCCGGTATGGGATCATTGGTAATTATTTGGTTGTTCGTTTGGTTGTTTTTTTTTTAATATTCCCTTTTCAGCTGGAAATTACTGATGTGACCAAAGTCCGATTCCCTTCAGCAGTTTCTCCCTTCCTCCCCCCACCTTTTCGCACTCCCTGAGGTCTGACCATCTGGAAATCCTCCTCCACCTCTTCATCATGTGTGAATTTCCACCTAGGGCTGAAAGTGTCACTGTACTAAAGTGTGATGCATTAACACATTGAGGCAGAAAGCAGAGGGGAGTTGGGGATTATAACACTTCATGACCCACTCCACAGTCGCTCTATGATTTAATCATCTTTATCAGCTTGTATCCTTTTCTTTGTATCCCTGCATTTTTCCTGTATCCTTTATTAAAATATTCCTATAATTAAAAAAACCAACTCTACACAAACAAGTAAAGCATAGTACCGTGTCTTGAGACTCAGATCAACTGAAAAAGGCAAATGTCTCAAGGACAACATGCCTCACTCAAGCAAGCTGGAAAACCTAGATTGCTCTTTCACAATGAAGCTCACTAACTATCCATATCTCCTACTGTATATTGCAAACTTGGGGTTCTTCCCTGCCAACCCTCATGCACGTAATCTGAGCAACTGTAATTTTTATTTTTATATGTATAAAGTATAAGCAGTAATAGTGCTACCTTGTACAGAAATGAAACCAAGCCCTGCAAACTATATGCCGTGTTGGTTTATCCTTTCGGCAGAGCAGAATGGAAAATTCACTAGTTTGGAAGTCAGTTAGCTGCCTAGCCTTCTTCTAACTAAATACTGAGGCTTATTATGCTTCAAATAAATATATATATATATTTCTGTGGCTTGGTTGCTGTAATCATCTTGGATGTAATAATGTTACTAGCCTCAGGGCTATATTTATTAAGATTTTAATTTAAAATCTTTCTGTCCTTCAGCATTTAAACAGAGGAAAACCCCATCTGGAGTAGCCAAAAAAAAAAAGTTTCATCCTTTTCTTTTTCATGCGTTCCCCTCCCCTAGGCCCTCTCTCTCATCTTTTAAGCAAAAAACCTGGAGCAATGCACTTTCCTGTTGTAGCTCTGCACCCTCCTAACACTTCAGTACCTGTGTAGGTTTGGTAGACCCAATGTCTGCTTAATATGATCCATGTGCTCCTGTTCTTGCTGTCTCTGGAGCAGTGGTTTGTTTTCTTATCCTTGTATAATATACCAGTGTATTTCACAGTAATATTACCACACACTATGATTTGCTCTTAATAATGCTCTTGGTAAGGATATAAACCACAGCAATAAATGTCAGAGGGGCGAGACTATTACTCAGAAATGGCAAAGGGCTGTGGAGAAGTCTTAGGGTTATTCTTTGTTAATAAACTGCCCCACTTCTGAGGAGTTCATGGCAGGGAAATAACAGAACAAGAAGACCTGCTTGTAACCTGGGGAGTGAAAAACTCCCACAATCTTCAAATCCTTCTGAGGGGACATCTCAGTCAAGGGGACGAGCTGTCACAGTGTATGTGCTTTTTCAGGTGTTTTGGAAGAAATGGCAGAGGTTAGCACCCAAGTCATACAGAGTTTGGAATCTGTTTTGCTTTAATCCCATGGCATATTCAAGCTATTCCCTCATGAGGGGACATGTAGTGCTGACTTAGAAATTATAAATACTGAGCAGGGCAGAAGGTGAATCAGAAATTTTTGTTAATAACCCTTTCACATGATTGAGTAGTCCTGGAACTTCAGTGACAGGTGGTAGCAGAGGACCTGGCTTGTAGCTAATGTTAATGTAGCAAACGTGGGGGGTGAGGCAGCCTCAACATACTTGCTGGAGGCCTGCAATGGCTAAATAGCCCTGGGCAAATGACTGTAAGTCATGTGGGCAGCTCTCAGCTGGGATAAATTGATAGAGCTCTACTGTGACAGTGCTACTGCTCTGCCCCAGTGGAAGATCCTCCTTGCTTGAACTGGAAGACTTTGGTGCTGTTACAGAAAACCATTGCTCCTGACCCTAGCAGGGAGCACATCAGTCAACCATATCACAATCATCTTTAAAAAAACCACTCTGATGTTCTTGTGCAAAAACTGCCAAACTGCACAACAGTTTTAGTTTGATATAACAAAAGACTCATGGAAGTTTAAAACTAGGCAGTTTAAGTATGAACAGATTGAAAACTACTTTTGACATACAGCATCAAGGTCGTGCTGTTAGTGTCAAGCTCCATGAAGAGGGTGAATTCTTGTATGCTGCTTTTCTCCACTTGGTTTCAACTCACAGAGGGTTGAATGCTGTCATCCTCAACTTACAGCTAGTGAAAATGGGGTAAAGAGGAAGAAATTCAGGCCTAAGCACAGGTCTTCTTGCTGCAGCCTGTACCACAGGCAGTAGGTATAGACGCTTCCACTCCATTGTGCTGCTTGCTTGTAGAAAAGAGAAGGTAGCTTATGTTCAGGTATTCCTCAAGTGCTACTGATTGTCTGTTGTGAGATGACTCAAGCTTCTGTACCCCATTTCTCTCATGGCATTGCAAAGGTACCAGCCATTTTTTCGCTTCAGAGTTCCACTTAAAATGGGAGGGGAACCTCTATATCTTGTCACCGCTCCCTGATAATCACTGATTTTCTCGGGACAGCTGATTTTAACGTTGCTCCATCTTACTGTTCCTTTTCCTGATCTATTAGATGTATCGATCACAGCTGGATGTATAGAAGAAACGCACCAGTCGACCTCTAAATGCATTGCTTCAGTAAGTAGCATTCAAATTACAAGTAAAGTTTTAACTATTTTGTTTACCACTTAAATGCAGATTTTATTTTTACTCACTTTGCAAGGCTTTTGGTGTGAGCTTAAACAAACATGAAAATCATGTTCTTTAACATTATGTTAAAAGTGCTTATATGTTAAAAGTGCTCACCACAAAGCAGACACTTCTTTGTTGGGCAACCAGCACAGCTTTTTCATGTTGTCTGTGTGTCCTCACCCGCCCCAACCTATTTAGGTCAATACAAGCAACTTCAGAGGAAGTCACTGCCTGGTTGTAAGTCTACAGCTTTGGACTGCAGAGGACAGAGTGTACAAGGAAAACAAGACCACTTCTGGGCTGTCAACAAGCAGCGGGTAGCTTTTGACTATCACATGGGATATCCACCGGATGGTGTTCGGTCCCTTTACTTTGGAAATTGAAGCAGATCCCTGAACTCAGTTCCTTTGCCAAAGGATACGCTGCTTTGTACGGAGACCTGCCTGAGGCGAGGTACCTGACTGCATCGCTTCACGGTGCACGAGATCCACCTGCGCTTAGTTCCCCACAGCGAACCTGGGAGCTTGGATGCAAACCTTCCCGGAGTGCGAAGGGGTTGTTGAAGAGGACCGATAGGCCAACATGTTGCCCGTGAGGCACGGCAAGGTAGCTGAGCTGCAGGGAGTGGGACGAGAGCCGCGTTAAAGCAGGTGCAGCGGGAGTGGGAGTCTGAGGCTGTGAGTATACCTCTGCAACCCTGTACTGCTGCCTCCCCATGTCTCCATCCTGCCTGACACTTGCGCGAGGAGCTGGCATTCAACAGGTGCTCTTCAAAATGCGTTGAGCGCTCTGTTTTATTTCTCTGTGACTCATCTTCCAGATCCTTGTTGTACCTGCTCTAGACGAGGAGTTCCTGGTTTGGTCAGGTCTTTTGTTTCTGCCTGGTATACCCCATTTTCCAAGTGGTGTACAGAGTAGGACCCTTCTTTTAGAGAGCACAAATCTCAGTTAACAGACAGTTTTCAGTTAAAGAAGCATGGGCAGGAGCAAAGGAGCCAGATTAACCTCTTAGTGTTTTTTTTTTAATGAGCTAAGTCTACCTTTGCCAGTTCAGAAAATGTCCAGGTTGTTCGGAACAGCATTTACCTACTTGATTTTCAGTAAGACTTTCACTTCTACAGAATTACTGTGCTTCTGAAACATCCACTGTTTTTGTTGCAGTTGTTTAAAAAGTAATTGTGCGTAGTGAGGAATCAATCTGATTACAGATACATAATTTCATCTGAAGCAAAAGAATGGTATGAATACAAATTCCAGATAAAGCAAATTCCAGATTCCAAATAGCCTGTCCCTGTAACCGTGTGTCTCAGTTTCTCTATATTTCCAGCAAGACAATAATGGCCACCTTGTAAAAAGCTCTTTCAGATACAAGGCAGAAGAATATACTTCAAGGTCTAGCCTTGAAACTTCTGTGGGATAGCAATGCTCATCTGAAGTGCCGTTTAAAACAGATTGTGTTTCACTACGTGCAAAAATCCCCCATATAGATGCAGCTATATGAGCAAAAAAAAGTGCTTTTGCCAGTATAGCCTATTTTATTTGGGAAATGCTTGCAGAAAAAGATGCTTGTGCTAGTAGAAATTGTATTTGCTGGTTATCAAAGGAGAAGCATTTCTAGTGCAAACCCGGCCTCTTCATATATCAAGCTTTATTCAGTTCAGCCACCAGTACAGTAAAGAAATCCTTCCTCAAAGGGATTAGTAAGGTTACCTAATAGATATTATTAATGGTTTAAGAGCATGAAAGGTGCTTTAGCAATACATGAGGGGCTAGATCCTTTGCTAGTGTAAATTGTTTATGGTCCCACTGAGGGCATCACGGAAACCCAGAACAGTGAGGGAGCTGCCTGGTGCCATCGCTGCCTGCTCAATTTCTAGAGCTCCCCACCGACTCAGGAAGGTGCAAAGCTGCATTGACTGGCCTCCCCAAAAGCACGGCTTCTGCATCTGCCACCCCCTGAGAAAAATGCTCATAAGCAAATATCTAGGTTATAGAGGAAGAGTTGTAGTGGTTTGATGCCTCGGAAACATGCCGATTTACACTGGCTGAGGATCTCAGTTTATACTGATTTCATTGTACTAGTAGCTTTAATAAGCATCAGATTCCAGTCACGAGGCTTGATGTTTCTACAGAAAATACCCTTCGATACTGTACCTTCTCAAAGAGGGGCTCCCTGGCTAACCATGTGCTTGCCCATTAAGCACAAATCCCAGCCATTTCCTTACCAGTTTCCCCCTGCATTTAATGTATGGAAAAGCATGACCCTGAATCAGATGAATAGCAGCCGGTTTGAGAAGGTGTGTGTGAAAATGTATCCTCACGCAGATGAGCTCAGAACAAATAGAATAGAGAGGAGGAGGGGAGGAGAGCAGAGCGGGGGGAGTGTGAAGCTACCCTTTCCCTGATAGTTCAGCCACTATGTGTAAGCAACAAGTTTATGCCCAAGAGGAAGAACTGAAAGCTGAGGAGATCTTAAAATTAACAGAGCTTTATGGCTCAATCAATAGGCCCTGCTCCCTGAGCAAGATTAGAAATCAAATGGCACATTTCTTTCTGTTAACCCTGTTTGCTCTCCCTGTAGGCTCTTCTGCCTGAAAGCATCTAAGGTTTGATTAAGTTCTTCTCTAGGAGGAAGCCAGAGAAAATCCATTGTGCGAGAGCTGCTTCCAGAATGCTGTGTTGGACGCACTTTAAATAACAATAGAGGTTATTAGTGTATTAGTTTGTTAGTAACTGCTAGAGAAGATAAGTCTTCCCAATATTTGAATATGCAAAATAGCTTTGGCTAACCGAAAAAGGGGGTGGGGGGAAGCCAAAACATGCCACTGCAGTGAGTAACAGGGATGATTAAAAATCACTGTATGTAAAAAAGAAAACCTTCTACCAGAAAGACCTTCCCAGATTTATTCCCACCAAAGACATGGTATTTTCCCTCTTTGGCATTTCATTCTCACTGGGGCAATGAAATAGTTGTTTTCAAAGGGAGAGGGACTGTGTTTGCACCTATTTCTTGTTTGACAGTGACCTCTATGAACCAGTCATCGCTGCTCTGCCTGTTGTTTTCTTGTTAGCTCTTTGCTGTCAAATTAATTACTGTGAAGTACTAAGCTTGTTGCATTCACGTGCTCTCATTAGCTCACAGGATGTCAGAGTGATTGGATTTTTAGCATTATTTCTTTTTTTACATTCCAGGCTTTCCATTCAAAACCTGTTACTGGCAGGGAGGAAATACTGTATCTAATTCTGATCTCCCATCAGGGTAGCTCCAGTGATACTGAGGATTTGATTTACAATGCTGTACACACAAGTAGACTGTGTTTATATTAAAACCAACATGAACAATCAGATCGGGATTGCAATGTGATTTTGAAGCACAGCATTAAGTGTCTTTCCTTTGGCAGTACAGAACAAGAAAGAAAGTATTTATGATGAGAATAGCATTTGTCCCTTCCATTCTTAAATCACAGTAACAGGCTCATCCTCCCTTTGACCTGCTTTGCACTCCTGCGTTGCTTGTATTAGAGACAACTACCAGAGCTCATGTGCGTGCAGTCCAGGAATATAGGAGAAGTTTTATTCTTCTTGTAAAAACTGACATGAGCAGAAGGGGATTCTCTGCTGTCATGCTTGAAATTTGTGTGTCCTGCCCCTTGAAAACCACCGTTTGGCTCGATGAAAAAGATGAAGGGCTTGAGAGTTGCTTTCATTCTTGAAGTTAGATTTTTCCCTGTTAAAAAAAAAAAGAAAATATAATTAGAACAGCCGGCAGCCCCGCTGCCCGGGCCCGCTCCTGGGCTGGCTGCGGGAGCCTCCTTTGCCCAGTCAGAGCACCGGCTGCAGCGAGCATCTCCCGCTTCTCAGCCCCAGACCCCCGCCTCTGCAGGACCAGACGCCCTGACGCGGCCAGCGGAAACCTCCGCCACCGCCT
>VYZV01008746.1:21516-36444 GCA_013401275.1 Pandion haliaetus
TTGTGGATCTTGGACACTTATATATTCTACCACTTATAAGTTAATGCTATGAAATATCTTAAAGACACACACACACAGAACGTGAGCACGCACACAAACACGCGCTCATACACACACACGCACAGAGACACAGACACAGACACACACACAAACACGAGGCAGCTCGGAAAAGGGACATGAGCACAGAAAGTCAGTGACCAGTGACGATGGACCTAAATGCCTGCCAGTACGAGTGAACTGCTGAGCAGCTGTTTCCCCGCCTGCCGGTGAAGCCAGACCGAAATGAGCTCTCTTTGCTCAGGCAAAAGCACAGACTGCGAGAACACGACGTATTCTTGCACGCAGGTGTCAAAATGACCAAACTTAGAAAATTAAAAAAAAAAAAAAAGAAAAAAAAAGTCGACCGTCACCTCTTAGGTCTAACAGGAAGCTGCAGGACACCTGCCTTGGGAGGTGATCACTTCCTCTTAATTTAAATTTACCTAAATGTAAACATCTTCCTACAGCACTTCCAGTAAGGAATCGCATGGTACCACCAGAGAGAGAGAGAAAAGGGGACGGACGTGTAAGCAACTACTGTATTTCTAACATCTGACCGTTGCGAAGTCACAAGCTGGGCTGGCGTGATCCAATGCTTTAACTGCCCACTAGCAACCCGTGGATGGCTACACCTGCCGTGTCTTGGAAAAGGGGATCCGATTCCGTATCTGGACTATGTTGACTGTTGGCATCTCTTGCTGTTTGGAGAATGAAAAGTCAGGGTTGCAATCTGTGTTCTTCAACGGGGGACTCGGCAAGGACACGTCACGTGGGGGATGAGCAAACAAGCAACCACCACCACGGCTAAACCAATGAACCCTAAAGAGGAGTGACAGAAAAAGAGTGGAGATGTTCTGAAAAATGCAGTGCATTTAATAACAGGCGAGGAACATTTTAACAAGTCTTGGAAAGGAGGAGAGTGCTTTCAATTTCCTTACCAGGAGGTGTCGAGGATGGCCATAAAGATCAGAAAATAATGATACAGCATAGCACTTGCAAACTGCTTGAATGCACGTATAATAGCACTTGCAAATTTCAATGCCTTGAAAAGTGGTACTTGATAGTGCACTTATCTTTGCTCACTATCTAGGTAAACAGGTGCCGCATGAGCTATGCAATTTAAAGTGTTGACCCATACTAGACAAAACTGGACTTATGATATGACTTTTTTATATTTTTTTATACTTGAAATTAAATCTTTTGCTTCTTTTTTAAAGCGAATGATTGCTTTTAATGTTTGCACTGATTTAGTTGCATGATTAGTCAAAAAACTGCCATTTGAAAAAAATGTTATTTTTATAGCAGCAAAAAATGAATACAGTTAAATGTATTATACATAAATTTTGGAACCAAAGAGGCCAACATATTAGTTATAATTTTTATGAGATGGCAAAGCCATCATATATCATGTAGTCATACTGAGCAATCCCTCACGAGGCCTACCAATTGTTTCAGGGTACAAAATGGATTCTGTTTGTTCTATTCAGTGTCTTTTCTATACCATACGCACATGGAACGTAGAGTGAAAAAAAAATGACTATTGTAGAATACATTACAAGATGTGCATCCTTTAAATCCAGTTTTTATGTTTATTTAATAAAGTTCCTTTTAGGTTCTGTTCCATAATAATTTAAACCAAACAATTTTCACTTAGATTTGCTGTTGAAGTATTTTACATTTGTGTACAGTTTAAATAAATAAAAAAGATTAAAAACTGGATGTGCTTTTTTTTTCAGTGTGTAACATCTGGAGAAACTTGCTTGCTTTCAGGACTGAATGCGGCTGCAGACAGTGAACTGTCGCATTAGACCGTAGTTGTATTAGTCATTGCAGAAAGCCTCGTCTGAGAGCTCAGCTGCGATCCTAAAAATGTTACACTCTAGTTTTATTGCTGTCTATACATGTAAGCATCTGCTTCTTTCTCTCTGCATCAGTGCAGGGTTTCTGGGTGCAGGAACGGTGCTGTTCCGCATACTTGCAGGTCATTTACAGCAAGTTCCTGGTTCACCTGCTATGGAAGAATGTAACTTCTTGTCTAGGTCACTCCCTGATTGGTTACAAGAAGTAAAAAAATAATGTGGCAAGCACTTCCAGGAAAAAGAGGTCAATACTGAGTTTGATGAATTTTTTTTCTTTTTTTTTTTTTTTCAATTAGCTGGCACCAAGGGGAGGTTTTTTTTGAGTAAAATGCACCCCCCCTACTAACAAAACCCCCAAATGTTGACAAATACTCATACAAATTCTCGTCAGCTGCGCATATATCCAGATACCAATTTCATTGATCTTCAAGGATAAATTCCTCCCCCTGGAGAGCTGAGCAAATGCCAGCTGAAGCTGACAGAAAGACATCTGTTGACTTAGCAAACGTTAGATCTGACCCTGAGACCTGGAAAGTGTTGAAGAAGCAAGTTCATGCAACTAATGATGGGTTCTAGTTACAATTCACATTCAAGTGTAGCTCTGCCCACCCCTCCCCAAAGCCAGACACTTGGGTTAAACGGCTTTGTTTCGGGAGACCTCTTGGAGCAATTTGCTGTGGCTGTGTCAACAACCTGCCTCACAGAACTTTGTCCCCCAGACCAAATTTTTTGAATATTTCATAGCTTTCTCACCACCTCGAACTGCACGTTTATTGTCAAAGCCACCGTTCACTGTTCCTGCTCCATCTCTTAGCAGCCTTCTCCCCTGTCTTTGTTTCCCGGGTCAGCCATGGTACTGATGAGTTCTATAAATTCCCCTTGAAATCAGTGGCAAATACATGTCCCTGCAGCCTGAAGGCACATTTGACCTAATATGACACCGTCATTACGAATAAGACCAGGCTGCACTTTTAAAAATGGGATATATTAAGAAATCTTGCCCATTGAAATGCAAGGCCCTGGAGGCTGGGTCCAGTTAGGTTTCATTCTTAACTGAAAGTGTTTGGTTTCTGGGGTCGAAGCCAAGCCCTGCATCGGACACTGGGACTCCTGTGCTCTCCCAGGAGGAGAGCAGGGTGTCTTGGCGTGGGATTTGGACCTGCAGCCCTGGAGAGCAGGGAGCTGCTGGCAGCCAGGATGCCATGAGCTTGGGCTGGCCAGGAGCAAAGGGCAGGAACGGGCTGTGCTCGGCATCTCACCGCAAACCTGCAAGCAAGCCCAGGGTCCTGAACTCCTTCACAGAGGCCAGCAAAGAACACCCCTTTTCTTGGTAAAAAGGTTTCACAGCTTTCTTCCCCTGCCTTCCCTGCTCCCTCCTTTGCAGCTACAGCCCTGACGTTCACGGGGCAGAAATAAAAACGCAAAAAAGAGCATGAATCAGTATGGCGTGAGGGGCATCATCCAGGAGTGGGAAGAGCTGGATCATAGTCCAGGTTCCCAGGTCCTTTCATTTTGTCTGAAACAGTCTCTGGAAATCGAACTGAACAGAACATTCTTTGAGTTTTCCGCAGTGTGGAGTCACTCACTGCTCTGGACATGCTGCAGATAGTGAGGTGTTCCCAAGCCCTGGTGCCAACAGCAACCTGTCACACGGATTTCCAAGGCTAAAATGAAATAAAATTGAAAAGGTCTTTAATTTTGTGGGACCAATCTGAGACAGTTTGGGCTTGATTTTCCAGAGATGTGACAAGGCTACTGCTCTTGCCAGCTTTTTGCAGGGGACTGCAGGAATTCCACTTTTTGCAGCATCCACCTCCTGCATTTTTGAAATCAGGCAAAATGAAAAATGAGATGCCCAAGCTTGATGGCTGCCTTTTGAAAATTTTGGTTTTAATTCTCCCATCTGTCATTCCCATCCTTATAAAACCGAACATCCAGTTTCATTGCCTTATGCCAGGTTAGGTACTGTACCTAAAAAACTAGCTGGGTCAGGTCCATAACCCCCCACCCCGCGACGACTAGGTGTCTCTCTCTTGTCTCTGATAGGTTTTGAATTTGGTCCTGTAAATGCTAAATCATTGTCTTCTATCATGTAGCAGAATTGATCTCTGCAGCTGGAAAGTATTCATCCTTTAAAATGTTCTAACACAGGCAAACCCTGGTCCCGGTGCCTGGACATCCCACTGGCGTTAATGAGGACGGTGTGAATAGGGTGACTGTCACGATGTGGTGCAACAGAGCACTTGGTGGGTTAATTCTGCACACATCACCTATTTCCACACGTAATAGACACCTGCTCCAAAATTGCCAGCTCTCACCTTCTTTGCTGTGTTACTTGTGAGAGCTGAAGTCAGCAGCTGAAATTAATTGCTGCACTCCCCCAGCCATGGGAGAAGAGGGAACCCCCACTGAATGAATCCTTTTTAAGAATATTTTTTTGTTTGGAGTGGTTTCTAGTGGGAAGGGTTGAAGAGCATTTTGCAAAATGGATCAGAACTACAAATTTTTGTCTAAGAGGAAAGTCTGTTTCTGTTAATACTGGTGTCAGTCTGCAGTAGCTCCCCGAAAGTCTGCAGATGTAATTCAGGCTGGCACCAATATAACTAAAGACACACCTGAATCAGGTTTTCTTGAAATCCCGATTGGGCCCAGCTCGTTCTCAGTAGTTCTAAAAATTTTTTTTTTTTTTTTTTTCTTTAAAATCAGCAGCTAAAGCATTTAGCAAAACCCACAGATGCTGCATGACAGATCAGAACAAGAGGAGAAGACACCTAACCTGGTCATGAACATAGGGACAATCCCCCTGCATATGCTGGAATTTGGCCAGGAATTAGAGATATCCATTGGTACAAAATACCCCAGTAGCTTTCATTTGCTTGTCCAGTCGATACCCTAGAACCAAAAGCTGGATTTACCTGGCTGCTTGTAATGGTAGGGGCCAATTTTATTTGGGTAACTTCATTGATTTCAGGGGAGTTGTTTCTGATTTGTACTAGAATAAGTGGGAGCAGATTTAGGTTCTTTAATGTTCTTCCAGTTTAGCTCTTGGAATAACTTATATTTCATTATTATGTGTTTATGTAATTAGTGCAATTATATCAAATTATATAATTGGTACAATTACTTGGACTCATGTAACCACTGCATATAGCATTCCATGCTGTAAAATCTTTTACTCTGAAAAAAAAAAAAGTCAATATTACATGGGAATCTTAATTTGTTTTTAAATTCCAGTATCAAATTTAGGGCCTGACCACATGCAAGGAATGTCTGGTTCACATCAGTGGAACCTCTCCGAGCAGGCAGCTCACAGCCTTCATCATAGATATTGGGTTTTTAATCTGATTTGGCCAATTCTATTCAAGAGAGGCCCTCCTTGAATGTGTGCAGCTCTAACCAGTCTTCCTCGTACAAAGCAGAGATAGCAAGTTTTTACGCACATGCCATATAACCTGAGAGACCTCTGAAGCCAGCAGAGACCTGAGATATGCATACAGCTTCCTTATACTTGATCAGATTTACCATCTTTATGATCTGCTGCTGAGAATTTTAGGACCATATTTTTATTAAATTCATAGGCTCCCTCTTTTTGGTCCTTGAAAATCCCCCCCCCCTCCCCAATTTGCTTTCAGTGTATGTTATTGTGAAAGCTTGGAAACAGAGTGGTCAGGGTAGGGGTCTGTTGTGGGCCAAGTCAAAGTAAGCATATCCAGCAAAATGGAAAAAAGAGCAAGAAAAGCTGAGAAGTGTACTGATTTCCCTAGGTCAGACATCACCATCAAGGGAGACCCGGCATGAAAGCTGTGATTGCTGGCCACCTGATGGACCTCTTCTAATGAAAGGATCAGCCCTCCCAGGTGCTGAGCATTTCAAGCTCTTGCCTGGCCCAAAAGCAATCAATGAATCCAGCTGCAGAGTGCACAGACCCCAGGTGAGGCACATCTCTACCTAATGACAGCTCTGTAGAGCTTGCCTGCTGCCTGCTCCTTCTCACTGTGGACCTGCTTTTGGAGAGGGTCCACCTCCCAGTGGGTCCTCCTGCATACTGGCCTTTGAAATCAGGCTGGGAGAGGCAGCTGCAGCCTACTACAGCACAGCCATTTTAGGGCTGCAGCTAGTGCTGCCTCGCTGCCTTCCTCCAGCTGGTAAGTGTGCTCAGTGCCTGTTATTTTTATCTTGAGCTTTTGCTTTGTTTTTGAGGATAATTGCACATTATTGCTGCAATATGTTATAATAAGTGCTATGAAGATGACTATTGTATCCAAAGGGAAAGAAGATGTGGCTGGGGAGCAAACTTAAACCTATGTGTCAGCAAAACAAACACGCTGTGTTTGGGCTGTGTCAGTCAAGTGGTACCAAAGTGGCATTTAGGTTTTGCCCAAGTGGAGGCTGCAGGGCTGATCTCGTCCTTCTTTGCTTTGTTGGATGGAGCAGATTGTGCCCGTTCCCACGGAAGAGTTTGTCACAAGCTGTGGAAGAGCTGCAGTGGCTGTGCTTTCCTGCGGCCAGAGCTTAGCTCCTTGCTTGGGTGATGAGGGATCTGGTCCCGGGCAGTGCAGCAGGAGTGAGGTAGGAGAGGTGGATGCTGAAGTGGTATCCATTTGAGGATAAAGGGTTATAAATGTGATCAGATCTGGCTCCTGTCAGCTGGAGCAGACTGGGCTGTTGGACTTTTGGACCCTCCTGTCCCATCCCTTACTTGCTATGTTCGCCGTAACCAGGTTTAGTCTCTTATGGCTTGTTTTTGGGTCAGGTTTTTGAACTGACCTGCAGCTGTGGGACTCCAAGCTTAAAAAAAAAAAATAATTCAGGACCTTGTAAATTAAGGCCTTGGGCTCTTGTGAAAGGAAACAAACAACTCTTATCTGTCTTAATGAGAGTCATATATGTGTATTTTGTATCCAATTGTATGAATTATCTTTAGCAATGATACTTTGTAAGAGCATGTAATTTATGAGGTGGTTATCAGTGACTCATAAGTATTTATTTATGTCTTATATGCATTGTGTATGTTTGGCTTGATCAGGGTGGCATGTTTGCATGGGTGAGCGTGCATTTAATGTGTAAACACACACAGACAAGAAATGCAAGGCTTTCTCTAAGCAAATGAACTTCTACCATGTTAATGGCTCTGTACTAAAATGTATTTTGGGGAATCCTGATGATATGTTGGAGGTAATGCAATGTAGCTACCCACTGTTTTGAGTAGATTTCTTGACATTTGGGTACCTCATCTTAAGTATGTTGTCCTGCATTAAGTATGTGGTATGTAGGTGCCCTTGTGATGGCTGAAGAGAAAGCAGTCTGTTCTCAGATGTGGCTGTGCTCCAGCCAGATCCACATCCAAGTAAGTGCAGCAAACCACTTTTACTCAACTTGTGTTTTGAAATTGTTCAGAAGCTGGTTTGGTCTTTAGCACAGTTTGGAGCAACCTTGAGGTTGCCTTTACAGGATAGCTGCCGGGGTCCCTGGTGCTGCTGTAAAAGCTGAGAAAGGGCCGGAATATCATAGTGCCCTGGTCATGTGTCCTGCATTGGGCCACGCTTCTTATACTGGGAGCTGCTGGGTGGCACTTAGCTGGGCTCCGCTCTGCCTAAGTCTCTGTGCTGAGTGCTTCTTATTAACTACATGACAAGCACAGAGGTTTAGGATTTAAGATGGCTCTGCATATATTAACTGCACACCACAGTGGTCGAATCACTACCTTAAGAGGGCATGACAATGAATCGAGCCCTACATTTCATTTTATATGTGGGTTCCCCTTGCTTTGTTCTCCTTTTCTTGACTCCCTTGACAACTGTAGACCTGAATCTTGGAGAACGTTGCTTCCTGACCATATCTCCTTGAATTGGGTTACTGCATCAAGCAGGGAAAGTAAAGCTATGTTTCAGTTTTACCCCAAATGAAAGCTTTTTCTACTCTGCATGCCACAAATAGACTTTTAATTATGGGAAGTGCATGCTGTAAGTGCAACCCAGGATTTGATTCCATGCTCTATCTGTTGAGCTTGTGAATGTGCCAGCTCTTACAGTAATCTTCTTCCTCAGCATCAACAGCTGCAGTCCACAGTTACCAGATATAACAACAAAAGGAATGGCAAACCAGCCCATGTGCTGATGGCCACCAGTTTTCTGTCTCCGGCAGGCTTTCTTGTGATGATACTGAATGTTACAACAATTCAGATGTGCTCTGTGACTTGCTGGGCTTAAAAATCTATTGGTGTTAGTGTAGGGCCATATTCAGTTATTAACACCTGTGGAAAGCAGATTCAAAGTCCTACCAAATCGGAATTCCCCTGTCAATTACAGTCATAAACAGGCTGCAAGACTACAGAGAGCAAAGCCTGTAGTACTTTTGGTGCAATATCAGAGTTTAGCTGAAGATGCTGCAACTCCATGAGCTTCCATGCAGTTGCACCCATTTGCACCATGTGTGAATTTATTCTGTTGGCTTGTAGACAAAACCCTTGCTTCAGATCAGTCAGCAGTCGGGCTCCTGCTATTGTGCTCTGTGTATCTCCATAGTTGGTGGTAACAGCTATTGTTCTTTTCTCCAATATGTTCACGGTATCAGGCATTATGACTCATGTCATAATACCATTGTGAGCCATTTGTTTAATAATACAGCATCCGTATCATGTCACTCTAGCAATGTTCTTAATTCTTTCTATTATTAACTTCTGTTTTGAAGTGTTTATACTTGTAATTTAGCTTTTCAAATTCTCGCTGGTGTAAGAGGAAAAGGTTCATAAATGTATCTGAAAGAATCTGGCGAATAATTTATTGGCCATGATTGATCAGAAAAGCAGGAAGAATTGTATTTGTTTAAGGTTTTTTTTCGGTTAGCAATAAACAGTAACACAGGCTTCATCAACACCTAGAAAGGAAAATGCTGGTTCTACCATTTTTTTTTCACTCTTGTAGGATTAGTTGGATTTAAATGTTAATGGTATCTTTTAATTTGACAAAGCAGGATGCTGAAAAAAGGTAACTTGTCTTTTTCCTGTCAACTAATTTAGTAATTTGTTAGGGTGGTTGTTCTTTTAGGCATATCTGCCTCCTATCCAGAGATCTTTGAAGCCATTTGTGCATCCTTGGCACCATGCTGAAAGTGAAGAACCTCCTTGGGTCTTCCTTTCTGTCCACTGGCAGAAAGAGGAGCAGGATCCAGCAAATGTTTGGGCAGCAGATCTGTCAAAGCTGTTGGAGTAGGAACCCTTAGCCTATAAACAATTTGGGGTCAAGGCACATCTGAAAAGTTCTTTGTTGCTGGTGTTGGTTTGGGTTTTTTTGGTGGATTTTTTTTTTTTTTCTGTCCGTTCCGCTTAGCTTCTGGGAATGTTGTTAAAAAATGACAACCCAGAGGTGTCTTTCTGGAAAACAAAAGAGTTCTGGAACATAAACGTAGTTCTCTTCTGCTGGGATGTCTGCAGTGACCCTTTATTGGGGCTCTGAGTAAATCTTGCCATAATTGATAGAAACAGCTTTAAAAGAAAAGCAAAACAGATCATGAAGGAAAGAAAGAGCTGATAAAGCTTCTAGCATCAAGAGTGTGCATGTTGAAACACTCTCTAATTATATATTTATCCAATCCAGTTAATACTACAGAGCTTGCAAAAAAAGCCCCATAATTAGGGGTTATGAAAATGTCTACATAGCAATAATATGGCACCTAAATATAGCATCTTTCCTCCTGAAGCACTTTACATCATTTGAGAACCATGGACTCAATTCACAGCTGGCATTCACAGGTGCAACCTTATTGATTTCAATGGAATAGTGCCATTTTTACCAGGGATTAATTTTGTCATAAATGGAAGTTTTATCTATCCTACGGGCTTGTAGGGCTGCCCATCACAATAGTATCTGCATATCTTTTACATCAAATTAGCTGGCAATAGCAAAACCTTTAGCAGACTTTGCGGAGTCTCTGCCACATCTGCCTTCTCATGGTGCAGGAATCTTTGCTTAGGCTAAACTTATTTGTACTGTGTGTTTTGGGGACAGGGAGAGAACAACTGATGGTAGCAAAGATGTGTGATGCTCTTTAGGTGGGTAGAGATGGCTGTGGCCATGGGTTTTGTTTAATGCTTCTGCTGGAAGCTGATTTCAGAGTTGTAGTTTCTGGGCTGAGAGTGCCAGGACTTTGGGACTTGTGTGGCTCAGAGCACACCCAGAAGCTCAGACACATGTTCCTGAATGCAGCAGGACCTGGATTATGTATTGGTCGTGGTATCCATCATTGATGGGGTGAAAGAGTAGTGCTGCACTTAATTTAATAACTGAATTTAAGGCTGCTTCGTACAGTTTAAAAAATTGTAAGTGAACTTTGTCCAAACTGGAATTTGGCCAAGTCACCAGGGCTAAACTCAACATCGGAAAGTACCACTAGACTCCCTAGTGTCGGAATAGGCCCTGGAGAATTTGGTCTACTTCTCTGCTGCTTCGCAGATTTCCTATAAAACAAAGGACAAACGTTTTGGCTACTTTGTACTGCCTCTAACATGGGAAAGAGAGTGTTTCCTGAGTGTGAAGTGAAAGGGTTGTACTGGGAGCTCAGAAGGAAAGGGAAAAAGAGACGGTTTATACTTCAGCTATATTCGCCACTACCTTGAATAACACGAGCAGTCCAGAACTGCTCATCTCAAACATAGCAGAACTTGGAATAGTTGAGAGAAAGATAAAAATGCTGAGCTGAACGGCTTCCATGTGAGGAACGATCAATCAGGCTGAAACTCCTCAGCCTGAAGAAGAAGAAAAGATCTTGGTGGGGTAGAAGTGAATTCTGGAAGGTAGCAGCAGCAGTCAGAAGGTGGGCAGGGATTGTTTGTTCTGTGGCAGTACATCAGTTAAGGTCATTAAATGAACTAGAAGAAGCCAGGCTCAAAGCAAACAAAAGGAGATATTCTCCATGCAACTGGTAGTGGACACAAGGAATTCACTGCCAAAGGTGGCTGTGGAAGCTAAAAGCTTATTAGGGTTCAAAGGATAACTGGACAAGTTTGTGTAAAGAAATGCACGGAGGATTACTAAGTAGCTAGAAACCACATCTGTCTTAGGAAATACCTTGATCTGAAAATAGCTGGAGGCTAGCAGAAATGTGAGGGAAATAGCATAAGTGGTTGCCTTGCTTCTACTGTTTTCTGGCTGCCTGACCGCTACAGGAGACTTGATGCTGGGCTAGATGGACCGGTATGGAGATTCTTTTGCTTGCATTTGATGTGGCAACTCTGCTATGCAGGTTGTTGCTGCAGGCGCATGTGGGTTGTTGCTCTAGAGGTCTTGTGTGCTCCAGTTCTCCTCCGGTCTCGACTGGGGAACTTGGTCCCACGTTGCCTGTGAAGGTTTGGGTTCAGATCCTCTGTGAAATGCATCTGGACGATGTTTTGTGCTGGAATACCAGCTTAGTATGAATGGAAAGGAGAGACTGTGGAGTACTGAAAATCAGCCCTGTTTCCTGTAATAACTGATTTTCCTTTGAGGCCTATTCTCCGAAGCTTTACAAGGCAGCCCCTGCATAGCTCTGAAAGGATCGAGGAACTGTAAAGTCTTATTGTGAAAGAGAATAAATTATATTGAGCAACTCCTACACACACACGTATGGGAGAAAAAATTTCACCTCCTCCCATAATATCAGATTGTTGATATTCCCTGCATAGAACTGTAGGGAATAAACAAATGCATTCATTAACATTTACCCAGTAAGGTGAACTGAGGACAGAATATTGGTCCAGATAGCCAGGCTTATCTCTGAATTTCCTGGATTTTATGGGTTTAAGTCTGACTCTGAACAGGTCTTAAGGGCATTTTCTTGGTGGATTAGAAGGGTCTGTGTTCAGACAGTCCCATCTATAGTACCTATGGGATTGTACAAAGCCCTAGTTTTACTATTTGTATCTGTTTTAAAATCCTGCTATTCATTTGCCTGAGTCAAACAGCTTTCAAACTGGAATTAGAGTTGGGTACATAGCATGAGGAGAGTACACATCTGGAAAGAGCTCGAAAGACTCAACCAACATTTCACAGACAATGTTGGAAAACAAACAAAAACCCCTCTGAAAATGTGGTCTGCAGATGGGTCTTTATATTCTCTTCCCCATTATTTAAACAGGGAAAATTCATCTTTAACAGAAAGGCATTCAGCACAATAACAGCAGGAAAATGACTCAATGGGAGTCGTTTTCCAGGATATCTTTCTGTCTGGGTCAGAGCACAACTTCTTCTGTGCCAAAAGACTCTGTTCCTCACTGGGCAGCTGCAGTGTCAGAAATGCCATCACCTTCACTGGTGTCTTCTGCTGAAACAGCACTGGATGAAAGTGTAAATTTGCTAGGGGTATTTCTCCAGTAAAGTTTGTCAGTACGGGGCTCTGCTGTGGGCTTGTCCAATTTGCCACAGAAAGCATTGTGTGGCTCGGGCGGCCAATCCCAGCTCCAAAGATGGTGTGCTTGTTGCAAGCTTGTGCCAAGCCATCTGTAAGATTTGTCAGATAAATGTGACTAGCAAAGTGGCACTCGTGAGCAGATGAAGGGAAATTCCCTAGGGGATTCTTTATTCCCTCGTCATTAGCAGGAGAGGCAGTGGGAAAATTAATTGTTTAGCTGTTCGAGACACTGGGGAACATTTGATACCAAAGGATCTTTAAGTGGGGGGGATGTCGAACATGTCTTGAGCAGCCCAGACTCTGTGCTGGAGGCAGAGTATCATGTTCTGAACATTGGGCTTACCTTGGTGAAGAAGGATAAGGATATCGGAGTTCCTCAGTTTTGTGTTTTGCCTCGAAACCACCTCCCTTCCCTGGGGCAGCCTTATTCAAAGTGAGCCGAGGCATGGAGCAGCCCGAGGGTGCATTGCTGCTGTTTACCTGTGTGTATCCCTGATCTTAAATGGAAAATAAAATCCACCCCTGCTGTGAGAAAGTACTACCCACTTGCTAAGCGAAACCTCCTTGCGGGCTCCTTGGTGGCAGCTTTGCAGTGAGGACTAAATCTTGCTTGCTCTAGTCGTGAGGCTGACTTAGATGTGATGACTCACGGAGCAAACTTAATGAGCTCTGCCACTGTTTTTTTTTTTTTTTGTGAGCTAAAGTGGGCCCACAGTCCATGCTGATGAGAAACAGGTCACCAGTCTCACATGTTCTCCATAGAACTCCTTTGGTGCAACTCGCTGCTGCACCAAAGGGAGTTTTTTGTCTTGGAAGTGAATAAGCTCCTGCAACTGCCTTCCTCAGGCAAGATGCTTTAGGCAAAACCCCTGGTTCTTTTTTTTATTTTTGTGGGGGACAGGGAGGTTTTATGGCCTCTCGGTTTATGTGCTGACAAGGGCATGTGTGGCACGGAGTATCCTGCTCCCATTGCTATCAGCCCTATTACTCATTCAAATTCCACTTAGGTTTAAACCGGAGCTTGGAAATTAATGGAAACATCATCCTCTTGAAAGCTACAACATGCTAGTTACACTGTTTGAGGTCTTTTCCTCCCAGTGAGGATTGGGTGGGGGAACTAAGATGGTGTTTGGGGAACAGGAGAGAGGGGCTTGCAGTATTCCCAGTTCCCCAAACTCCACCATGGTCTGGAGAGCAGTACAGGCAGGCCTCGTCTCCAGGGAGGCTGGCTTAGTGGAGGGGACATAGGGAGAGAGGTTTTCTCCTACTGAATCCCATAAAACCATTCACCCAAAAGGCTTGCTGGTGTAGGGTACTGTGAAAGATTCTGATGTTATATCCCACCACTTCTTCACATAAGTCAATATGAAAACCAAGACGACCAATCCAGAAAACCATTTTTGCCTGGCAAGGGTCCCAAATCTACATTCAGCAGCTTCAGTATGGGGGCAGAATTTTGAAAGCTGAATCCCTCTGTAGTTCCACTAAGCTTGAGGGAGACATGAAGCAGTATCTGACTTCAAATGGTAGTATGTGAAATGTAAGACTGTACCAGTGAATCTTTATCGGTGAATAGGTTGTTTGCCAGATGCAGTAGGTTTTGTCAGTAAAAAGGTACTTATGAATTTGGGTTGAATGCTCTGGATAGCTAGAAAAATGAGGATATTCCAACAACAGCTCCAGACCTTGCTTCAGCTTTGGTGTAAATAGATGGACTTCTGTTGACTCTGATACAATGTTGCTTGCTCACATGAGATCAGTCTTTATTTTTTATGCAGGAAAAAGTCGCATCAGAAGAGACCTTTGTTTTAATACATCCTGGAATATCGATGGATACATCCAGTGGAGAACAATCATCTGGGACACTTGGTCTGCGTTTGTGCTTTGCTGGAGATTTGCTGTGTAACCTCGAGCAAATCTATTAATCTCCCAGTACCTCAATTCCCCAAATGCAAAATCGAGATAATAAAACATAACTCCCTTAGCAGGGTAAACACATTAAAAAATGCACTTAAAAGCAGTTGGGTACTAGATTAATGGAGACCTATATCTTGTGGGGAAGATTTGTTGTATTATAAATAATACATCTTCACAATTATTCCATTTAGTCTGCCTTGAAGCCTTCAAAGACATACCACGCGAATGTTTACTGGCAGCATGTTTCCCCCCTTTTATTGGCCAACAACATGTTTAGACCAGACTTTGCTGTGGCAAAGTATTTCAGTGCATTGCACATGGCAAATGGCTCTTTTACTGTAAAAGTAGATTTTTTTTTTTTTTCTCAGAGAATACCCCAGATAATGCTGTACTCAGCAAAAGCCTGTGCACCTGGAATAGCTGTCTCTGAGCAGATTTTCCTTGCAAAATGTTCAGTATGTTTCCACCTAGAGCTTTTGACTGAAATGGAGAATGGAGGAGATCTGGTGGGCACGAAGGACAAACTTTTTTAAGGGCAAGTTAACTTTGCAGACCATCTGAAAGAACTTGGGTGTGTCTCAAGTCAGCTAAGCAATGCTGGTGCCAGGATGTCCTGGACAAAAAGGCCAGTGTTGCAGAGCATGGTTAAATTACCTAGGGTACAAAGTGGAGGTCTGGGGGACTCGCACTACAACGCTAGTGCACAGGAGCTATTCAAGCCATTAGACCA
>VYZV01008746.1:36544-48759 GCA_013401275.1 Pandion haliaetus
GCTTATGTAAGGCGAGGGGGGGAGAAAAGGCTACACAGAGACTAAAATGAAGGGTGTGATTCTTATCCCATTTGTGCTTGTTTTATGCTGGTTTTGCCTCTGCTGCAGTTAACCTCATTAAGGTTGATGTAATGGGCTCAGAAGCAGGCCTCTGTGTGTTTGTGAAACATCTTTGCCTGCCTAAAAGAGGTGCATATGAAGGTATCTTGAGGAGAGCAGCATCCTGGAATTGGCANAGAGTGAAAGCTTTGTTGCTCTGATCAGGGTATCAAATAGAGAATTGCGTTTGCTCAGGTGCCTTTCCCATTGGGATGTTCCTCTAGAACTGACCATGGCAGAGGTGTGCTGTCACACCCTCTGCTGCAGGGTGCTGGAGATGGGGAGCTAGACTTGCTAGTGAGTGAGACCTTTCATGCTCCTGCTTCCAGGAATGAGGGGAAAAATTGTAATAAAACTGCATTAAATCTGGTGGCTGAGGTAATCCCAGATCCACTTTTGCTGTGCAGCTCAGGAGATCTCATACAGCTGCTTAAGAATGACTGGGTACCAGGAGGGTTTGCTTTTAACCTCTGTCCTGCAGCACAGAAACTATCGAATTGAGGGTTTTCTTTGTGTCTGCTTCTTTGGCTGCAATGTAATGCTTTTGGGTGAAAGGCACCATGGAAGAACAGCAATGGCACAAAAATATGAAAAACTCTAAGAAGAATACCCTGAGATGAAAATTAGCTGGGAGGAGAGGTAGCCTGGCAGACGGGACTTCCACGTCAAGCATTAGTGCCTGACAATCCTCCTGATCTGATGCTAACAGAAACCACAGCAATGTTTATTTTTAATCTCCGGCAAACATCTATGCATTGGGTAAGAATGAAAAGTTGATCTCATGTGTGGGAGGAGTTTGGGAAGAGTGAGTACGTGCTACTCGGCCGTACTCCAGGCAGCACTGTCCAGTTGTTCCAGCAGGCTATGCTGAGTGTAGTGGGAGCGCTCCTGGTCTCTCGCAGGCTGTGTGTGCTGCAGTGAGCACAGCTCTGATCAGTGGTCTGTACGGACTGTGTTAGAGGAACCTATAAGAGAGCTGAGGTTTGGTTGTCTCTGACCCCCAAATGGGATGTTATCACTGATAAGGTAGCATTAACTTGTGGGTACCCATGTGTGCTGCTGGGATGGCACTTCTGGTTACAGAGTTTATTAATGTTTATTCCACAGGAAAACCAAAGCAGCCTAACAGTTGTCTTCTAATAAAGAAAAGAGGATTATTTGTGTTATTTCCACAGTTCGTTGTGGAGAGGCCCATAGAGAGAGATTAGGTAGGAGTAGATACCCCAACCCTGGGGATTTATCTCCCAGTGGTGGTAAACTGGAGGTAAAATTTTTTGTATTGCATGACTGCTGCTGTTGCTGCTATATGCCCTAGTGAAAAGTGTTTCTTTTTCCTCTGTATCTCTGGTATCCTACCACAGCTTGGTGCCTACGGTTTACAGGTTAACAAAATATCTGTTTTACTGGAAAAATATTACAAATTACTCTAGATATTCTCTTTGATATTGTGCCTGTACTTTCTACTGTGGTCCAGATTACCTCTATTAGTAGTGTCTCATGCTTTCTGCAGCAAAATTTCTTACAAATATGTTGGTTTTAACTGTGTTTGGGACACGACATTCTTCTATCTTGTGATCATCTGTTACCTAGACTAGCACACAACAAAGAATAAAACAGTAGTGCCAGTCTACTGCATGTATGTAGTATGTATGTATAGCACCTAGCACAGTTGGGAGTGTATCTGATTGACACTGCTATGGTGTGAAGGGACCTTTATTGCTCTAGGCACTACACAGGCAGACAACAAAATATGGTGCCTTCCCAAAGAGCTTGTGAAGAAAGTGTAGTTAATCAATCGATCTTTGCAGCAAAATCCTATAGGGGACCAGAGAATCAAAGCTGTGTACGTAAAATGATGACATAAAATAATGACATATCCTACTGACATTATAAGAGGGTCCATGTTACACCTGTGCAGAGGTTTGGGGAAGGCTGTACTTCAGATTATTTGGGAAGAATCTGCAAGTACTACTTGGTGTGAATAATGAAGTTAAGGTCTAGCTAAAGGCCAATGGATCAGATGGAAAAGGTGGCCTAAAATGACTGGTAAGAGAGATAGCAAGGATCACTTCAGAGAAAGCTAAAAGGGTATTTATACCCATGCTGAGCTTCCTTACCCATAAAGACAAGGCAGCCAGAGGCTGAGACTTTTGCTTGGTGCAGCAGAGAGGCTGCTGGGGAAGTTACCCTGCTAGAGCTGGGTGTACGTGTTGTGCCATCACCCTCCAGTGAGGAGAGGCAGTGAAGGCCCAGGCAATCCTCCTTCCTAGAAACTGGAACTGGGGAGAGAGGCAGGGTAGAAAGAAGGGGATAAGAGGGTGCAGTGGAAGTGATAAAAGAGGACCAGTGTCATGGGGACTGTGGGAGGACAAGGCTTCCAGAAGAGAAATGTGGATCTGCTGTTGTGCAAGCATCGATGTGACTGCTCAAGGCTGAGGATGGGAAGACTGAAGTTCATGTTTCCCTAAGAAAAGTGCTCCAGGACTCAAACTTCCACCTTGCGGACTGGTAGAGTGAAGGAGGGGGTTGCAAGAGGATGAAAAGGATGAAACTGCACTGCATTTTTTGCCCTTTTTTNTTTTTTGGCAGAAAAAAAATGGTGCAGTGGCATGGAAAGAAATGCGTGGAGGCAAGGTTGAAGGAGTGTCAAAATCACAGAAAAAATCTGCAATTGTGGCAAGTAAGGTTCATTTGCCTTGGAGAAGCAAAGCTGGCCCTAGCGGAAATGGCAAAGCAAGAGAGCAAGTATGGAAACAAAAAATTAAAACCCCAGTTACAACAGTGTGGACAGGAGGCCGTTGGAGAACGTGGTGGAGTTGACAAGCACCTAAGGAAAGGAGTGCAATGGAGGTGTGACCAGGCAAAGAGATTGAGTCAAAGCAGGAAACACAGTTTGTGACTAAATTAAAATAAATATTTGGTATTTTGCCTTTTTTTTTTTTTCCTCTCCCAGATTTTACACACAGCTTTTGTAGGGACTGCAAAGTATTTTGAAAGGGAAACAGTAGTAATTTCAATAGGTAAGGAAACAGTTCAATGTATTTGATGATGATTTTAACTATTTGTTTCATGGCAGAATTTGGGGAAGAGTTGTAAAACCTCAACCTGTATTTCTCATTTTAGCATAAATATGTGAATTTCTTCATATGAATAGGACGGAGCTTAACCCTTAAATAGGCACAGAAAGCAGGGAATGGAGACTAAAAATGCAGTTTAAATAGATTCAATATGAATCAAATGGATTCAGATGTGAAATCTGCAAATGCAATCTATTGCAGTATAAATCAGGTTTATTTCAAGTTCCCAAGTTTGAACTGCACCTGAAAAAGCTTAGCCTAAATAGAAATGTGCATCTGTACAAAGCCTCTTGCCAGAGTTTAAAAATTAATTTTAAGTTAAATTAGTGCAGCTTTTAGTTATGAACAAAAGATGTATGTTAGAGTGAAAACTGAACTCAGGTTTCTGGACTTCCAATAGAGCACATATACCACAAGCCCGCAGCTTACAGTATGAAAAATGGTGCAACAGTGGCAGAAGCAGAGCACCGTGGCATAGGATGGTGTTAACTTTTTGATCTTTGTCATGCAATATCCTACTGTAAGAACTACAGATGGGGAGAGCCAAGAGAAGACTCTCTCTAGCCTTTGGAGTGCAGAAGGTTAGTGGTGAAGTATTTATATTGTAGTACTTTGGGGAACTGAGCTTTCAATACCTTGCAGATTGTTGGTCTATAAATGGATGAGTTTCCTTGTCATTCTTTCCTTTCCTCTCCTCATGGTGTGGAAAACCATGACTAGAAACATCACCTGCATCTCTGAATTGCCTTTTTTTTTTTTTTTTTTTTTTTCCCCTCCCCTGTGGGCTGTGGAGGTTCAGATCTTTCCACTGCAAAGTCAAGAGCTGATAATCCTCTGCAGGGTCACCAGAGCTGCTGAGGTGCCAGATTCTGGCTGCTCCCTCGGTTCCTATGAGCGCAGGGTGCCCATTCTTGCTTTAGGGGATGCTCTATTTGCACAGCCTTAATCAGCAGCACATTATGGTTTTGGCCAGTGCAGTTTATGATGGTGACATAGTATATTTATTTTTAATGTGGAATCGGCCCATGCCTGATTGAACAATGTACAAATAAAAGACATGGAAATCAAAACTGGTTTGGCTTGCTGGCCAGCATAGACAAGAATAAAAAAAGAACAGCTGAACAATTCCAGCAGGTAATTCTCAGTCTTTGGTGGGTGCTTAATTAAACTTCCATGTGTTGGAGAGAGGAGAGCAAGACTTTTCCTAGTAGTATTGCATGCATTTTTGGGAATGACAGTTATGACCTGAAAATATTAATTCTCATACAAGATGTTCTTTGACATTCTGGTTTTATGAATATTAAAGTCTTTATCATCTGGTCAACAACTCCTGGTATTCTTTTTGGAAAAAGCTGATATTTTCATATTGTTCTGTATATGGGGATAACAGAGAGACTGCAACATTGTGGAACAGTGTAGAGCAAGAGCATGAACTAAATAGGAAGCCAGACATAGTCCTTTGTTATAAGCAATCTTGCTCAAAACTTCAGGTGAAATAAAAGGGCTATGATAGCCACTTTCACAGGTCTGACCCTGTTGAAAAGCCTCCGAGAAAGCAAGAAATAGCAAGATACTTATTCTATGTTGGCAGGCTGCTTTCAGTATCTATCTTGGGGAAGGATTTCACTTGACGACAGAATTATTATTAAATCGTATATTTGGTTGCTGGGAGTTACCCCAGACTTGAAATTCAATAGATAATAGGCTTTATGTAGCTGATAAAGTACCTAAATTTGCATATATTTTATCTGAAATAAATGGAACAAGCAAAGGGAATCTCTAGTAAATGTTTTAAAGATCTTTTCTACTATACTTTTGGAAACAAGAGAAAACCGAAACATTTCCCAGTACTTGGCTGAATGCAATGACATCATGCTTGTTAAAGGGTTTAACTGCAGCAAAACAAATAGTCCAACTGCTCTGTCTCTGCTGGGGTAGAGAAGAACTTCCTGGGTCCTAAAGGTGGTTGTGGACAGTACCTGTGGGATACTCCTGAGATCCTGAACTGAAAAGTGTTTGAGGCACAAATCTGGAATAAGAAATAAAATCTCACTTTCACATTTTTTTCATACCTATTTTTCTGTTTCAAAGGTAACCTAATAATGCTATGTGGTTGGAGTAGTGAGATCACTCCCTTCTCTCCCGAAGAGAGGGGAGAAAAAAAAAAAAAAAAAGGATGATGCAAGGATATTAATCATATTAGTTGTAGCAGAGGGCAGCTATCTTCCCCAATACTTGTTTGACGACATAAATAATTTTTCTGGGTGTCTTCAGGGAGGATTAAAAAGTCTACTGTTAAAGAGCAAGGAAGATATGGATATTTTAATTTTGTCTTTCCTGCTGTTACTCCAACCCAAGATAAAATGTTAGCAGCAAGTTTATCTCTGTTATGTCTTCCATCCAAGTCAGCTTGGGTCTCTGCTTCAGACTGTTTGGTATTTGATAATTCCCATTTAAGTCAAAGCTCCGGTAAGCTTCTAACTGTAATAGCTGTCAAGGTGTAAAATACACAGTCTCCATGCAAGCACTGCTTAATTGGCAAGTAATTAATGGTATAGGCCTTCAACTGTGATTGCAAATCAAACTGATAGCTTGAGAAATCTCTACAGTGAATACAGAGCCATCATTATCTTTCAAAATTCAAGAATCTCGCAAGCAGTTTCTCTTGTTGGGGGCAGGGGAGCAGGAAAGGCTCTGGCCAAGCTAAATCCACTGCAGAATTCAAAGGAATTCTCAGGAAAATGATTAGATGTTTTGTTTTGCCAGGCATTGCTATAATGGATTTTGTCTTGGAATAAAAAATGGAGGTCATACTGAGAAAAGGAAAACATTTCTTTCTTTTATGTGGTCAAAAGTGGAAGCCTTCCAAATTTGGGAAAATACAGTAATAAATCTGCAGCCACTTAGAATTTTGTGGTGTTACAAGTGAAGACAGCTCCAAACTTCGTTCCTGCAGCAGGAACAAAACTTGGTTCCCCCACCTCAAATCCACCGCTGCCTGAGCTCATCTCTGTCAACTGCTCATACCAGCACCCTGAGGCAGAGCTGGGCTGACTGAGCCCCTGCCTTCCAGGGCATTGCTGCCTGCAGCAGATGTTTTTAGTACAGTTATACCACGTATCATAATTAACATGTGGGACAGTCAAATTCAGAGGTCCCACAGCACCGGGTGGCACCTTGTGGGCTCCTGAATCCCTAGCTATGGCAGGCATCCACATCAGTTGATTTCAAGAGAGGACATGACATTAAAATCGGTCTGGTTTCTCACTTCCATTGCTCTCCAGAAACTATTCAGGTGCCTCATCCGTCTGGTTAAGCAGTGGCCACTTCCCTTGGAGAGGTCCCCCTTGGTGCTGTGCTCACCTTTGCTCTCTGACAGCCTCTCCTTTACATTTCTCTCTTGTACGCTTAATACTGTCAATTCATTGCTTTTTTTTTTTTTTTTTTTTTTTTTTTTTTTTTTTTTGCTCTTGCTTGGGGATTTTCTGCCCGTTTTCTCTGTGTTGCCAAGTAGTTTTGTGTTGTAGCTCGTTAACTGCCAGTGTGTTGGTGTTGCATATGGTAAAAAAGTGTAACTGGCAATGTAGTATCACCTCCGCAAAAGAAAAAGATGTGAAACCTCACTGAAGTAAACCCTGAAGCTGGTCCCACAGGAACTGTCCGGGGCAGGGACCCAAACGGGTACGATTAATTAGGGGTGCTGCGCAGCTGGGGAGCCTGATGCATGGGGCTGAGGTCAAGCGAGCTTCTGGGTGTGCATTGAATGTCATGCTTTGCCACCAGGTATTTTAAATGTTGAGGTTAAACTTTGTCCCTGGAAACTCTGTGGGAAATGGGCGACTCCAGAGGGAGCAAAGCAGGTAATGAGGGCAGAAAGCAAGCTCTGCTCCCGAGCTGGTGGTGGTGGGGGGAAATGATTGCTTGCTGCTAGGAGAAAACAAGCCCCCCAAAACGTAGGTTGTTTTCTTTCCTCTGCAGGGACCAAGTGGGGAGAGGAGCAGAAGCCTGCAGAGGAGAGGGGCTGGAGGAGGAGGGGGAGGTGGGGTGAGCAGGGCCCAGCCTGGCAGGCAGTAGATGTGCCAGCGCCTCGGGTTGTCGTTTGCACCTCGGTCACGTGTGTGGAAAACATTACCGCTGTTGTAGCTGGGTACCGCTCGCTGCGCGTGGGTGCAAATGGCAAGGCGAGATGTGGGACGGAGCAGAGCTGGGCCCAGCTGCTTCTGTTTATGCTCTGCAGGAGGGAAGCAGACGTACAGAGCGACTGTGGCTTGCTGAAAGTCAGCTGGGGGCTGGTGTCCACGGGGAGACTGGTGGAGACTGGAGGCAGCCTGGAGCCTTCCCACTGAGCCTGCTTGCTCTCCAATCTCCGTGGTCAGACCCCAGTGCTTGGCTATGGGGTTGGTTCACTTGTGACTCATCCTCGGTAGTTCAACCCTCATCCCTCTTTGCTGTGCTCTGGGGGCCCTGGCAGAGTTCAAATTCACTTTTTTTTCTCTTTTCCATCTCAAAAACAATAGTAAAATTCCTGAAAAGGGGGTTAGTGTGTACATGCACGCAGGTGTGTTTGGGGAGGGAGGCAGGCAACTGAAACCGAGAAGAGGTGGTGAAGGGAGGCAGCCCAGGGCCTGGCATGGTGGTCTTCCGCTTGCACCAGCGGTTCTTGTGAGGCCATCAAGGCTTTGTGGACTTGCACTGCAAACCCCAGTTCCACTGTATTTCTGTTTTCAAGCCTTCCTCTGTATCCCTGAGGACCATAAACCTTTAAAAAAAAAAGAAAATCCATCCTACATAGTCAGTGGTTGCAGGAGCTGTGGTCTTGGTGGTGTCACGGTGGAAGCGTGGTGCACCTGGAACAGATGTGCAAGGTAAGAGGGAGAGACCTGATCTCTCTGTTCTGCCTCTCTGTTTCAAATTTGAATAGGACACGTGGCTCCTGACACATGTTGTCTAACCAGCTTGGTTTTATGTGCTACTTCAGTCAGGAAATTAATCAGGAAAAAAGATAAGGGAACATAATGCTATTCAGAGTAAATCGCCGCGTTACACAATGCTGCTCCCATTGCCTAGGTAAAGCTGTTTAAGAAAATAGGCTGGCTTGAGGGCTTCCTTCTGATTGTCTAATTAAACTTCCAACCTTTGCAATTATGAAAATAACCATGTGGTTAGAACTACTTGTCTATGCTATAGGTAACTCTTGAATTAGCTAGAAAGGCACTAAGATATTTGCCTGGAGATCTTATTCTGAGATTTTTCTTTTTTCGTGCACTTTGGGTTTTTTCTAAAGATACTATTTCAATGTAGAGTAGCACAAATTCATAAATGCAACTTCTGTGACGGCTGAAACCAGAGGTCCATTTGTTGCAACATCCCATTTGCAGCAACACCCAGTTAAAAAAATGCCTCTGAGGAAAGTGCAACAAAACTGATAACAGACACAAATCAGATGGGTCTTTGTAGCCCCAGTAATTAGCTTCCATTTTAAAACCTTCATTCAGTCATAGCCAAGCAATTGGAAGATAACGCCTTGTGGCAGAGAGTTCCACTGGTTAACTGTGTGCTGCGTTAATGCTTTCTTTTAACTATTTTCATGTTTTCTGGTTTGCAGATGTGCTTCCTGTGCTATTACAGGAGAAGGTAAAGCTGTAGTTTGTTTAGTTTTGTTTTTTTTTGTCTGGGAACATTATGGCTGTTTATGTATTACCTACAATTTTTAATACAGGTAATTAATCTATAACTCCCAAATACGGTCCTATTTATTTCACTTCAGTCAATGAAAGTCAACAAACTCCCTCAGGATGGGTATATGTCCCAGTCTTATATAATTTTCTATTTTCTCCCAGACCTATAAATATTGGAAGCAGCTGTCTGCCTGATCTCCTGAGGTACAATCCTTCTCAGGTGAAGGTGACTCCATCTTTCACAGTACACCTGTGCACTGTGCAAGCAGCATACTCTGCCTGTCATAGCCATGAAGGTTTTCATTACAGCAAGGCTACAGATGCAAATATTAACAATCTGGTCTTCAAAAGAATGGTCACTTCTCTCTTAACCCCCTGGTTCATTGCTGTGGATGACTGTCAGAGGAAGAACTGGTAGCAGAGGCTGTGTTGTCCTTCGGTACATCGGAAATGGACTTCATGTCACTCAAAGTGTTTCTTTTCAGGCTCTGTTAGCACCTTATCCTCAGCTTCTGTTGATATAAGTGAGCACACCCCTTTGTTAGCTTGCTTGTGTCTTATAGTGTCATCTTTTTTTCCTCTTGTTTTATCTGATCCTCTTTATAAAAACAGAGCTACATGATGCACAGCTGCATGCACTCTGAGAAATCTACTGCTGTCTGAGTGCTACCTGTTCCTGTGATCAGAGGGGAGTGCTGAGCTGAAGAATAGAATATGTCTTTTGTGATTGATCTGTCAGGCGGGTTTGATAGCGTGGAAAAAGTAGTAGGTGTTGTACATACAGAAACTGTTCGGGCTTGGACTCTGTTTTCAGTCTGAAATATGAAGTGTGCTTGAAATTTGAAGGGAGAGAGGGACTTTGCATAAGCAAGTGGTAAGCACAGCTGAGTTGCTTGTCTGGTGTGTTCGAGTGATTTTTCGGTTTCTAATGGTGCTGGTTGCAGTGGGGACTGCAGCGTGGTAGCCCGTGGAGGTACTGACAGAAGCAGGGATCTGGTGGTGAAGGTGCGATACATGTGGTATTCAGCCATCACTCAATGCTTCACATTCTTGTGAGAAATCTGCTTTAATCTGGGTCTGGTTCCAACTGGCAGTGCATAACAACAAGGCTTTCCAGCCTTCTCCTCCCCCGGGGTTTCAGTCCTTAAAGATGCAGGTTCTGATAGCATGTTTTTCTTTCCAAGCCAAAATTTAGTTAAAAAATTGACAAGCACTTACACCCAGCAAAATATTTACCCTTACTGCCTGGCTGGAATTAGCCTCTGAGTTGCTTTCTACTATTTCATGATTAGCAGCACTATGGTGATCAGAAAGCAGCATAGCTACTTTACTCCTGTTCTCTTTGTGTCCAAGAGCTCCATGAGGTCATCCTGTTGTCACTGTGGCTTTTCTGAGTTCTTTCTCTAGTAAGATTGTCAGCTATTTCTTTTCCTTGTAATTTAAAGACCACGTTCTCATGAGGTCCCAAGAAGCAATAGGTAAGGGATCACAGTCTCTTGGGACACAGGTGTGGTCCTTGCTTTCCACTCTCAAGTTGCACAACCTACATGCAGTGGTCATGGTTGCCAGGACCTGTTCTGTGACTGAGTAGGGCTATGTATAGATCAGAATATGCCTTCCCTGATTTATTTCAGGGTGACCTTTAGTATTTTGACACCATTTTTTATATATCTGGCAGAGTGAAGATAATGTAGACTAGTGATTATGTGTCTAGGTGCGTACTCTATTGCAAGCTGTTTATGCCCCTAGCCACTGAAATGGCCTGCTGTCAGACTGTGTGAAGTGTATGATATTGGGTAAAAATAGGTTTTATATGCAAATTCAATGCCTCAGTATCTTTAAATGAGGCTAACTCACTCAGGGAAAACCACTTTCTTGCTAGCCATAGCAACCAAACCAGGATCGCTTTGCTCCAAAAGGCCAGTTTTTCAAGTCCTTTTGCAGTTGATGTCATCTATGGTTTTTGTCCTACAAAGAAGCCTCAGTGGTTCTCTGACTGGGTGTTCCGTGGATTGTTTTTTTTTTTTTCTTTTTGGTTTTTTTTTGTGGCCGGTATAAAATAGCTCTTGCTCTTTCCTGAAGACTTCTGAACTGTCACTGACTTTCCTAAGTCCCTCTTAAGATATTTATCTGTAGCACTGTAAGAAATGCCGTCTCAGTGCCTTTAAAACCCTATCTAGTATCAAGAAGCTCTTGGTAAGCCGAATGTAGGAGCAAGCCTGTCCTGTGCTGGTAGCTCCAAGTAGACCCAGTGGCAGTAACATTGGCTGTCACAACCCAGTTTATCCAAGGGTGAAGAGATCAGTTTTTGGAAGGTTTTGCAGGACCCCTTTGTTCAGAGTCTTGCATTGCAGAGCCACAGTGAGCATTGTACTGCTCCACCTGCACTGCGTTGTGAGAGCAGGTGCTGAATACAGCCCTCAATACCAAGCAACAACCTTGGTTTGGCTGGCTCTGACAGTGCAAAGATTTTGCTAGTTTGCAAATTACACTGATGCTCAATTCTTTGCTGGTCTGGGACCTAAAAATCGGGTGAAGTTGTAGTGGACTGAGTTTCTAGGCAGAGGGATTCCAGGTGACCTCTGTACAGTCCTCATGAGCCTCTAGATAGATTATTTTTGCACGCCTAGCTCAGCTTTCTCCAAAGACAAACCATGGGCACCGGCTGTCTAAAGCACACTAGATTTAGGTTATTTTTCCATTTACTTTAATCATATTCTCAACCCATTTAACAAACAGACAAACGTGTAATGCTTGGGGCAGACCCAGTTCGCCTGTGGGAGAAATAGTTATTTTAAATAAAAACAGTCTGATTTTTCTGGAGGTGATGAAGACCCGCAATTCTGATTGACTAGTTCACCAATAGATAAAAATCAAAATATCATCAAACTTATCTATTTACAAATTGTCCAGGAGCAGATTGTGAAATTGTCAGGTTTGTCATGTAAAGTTATTCACTAATTTCTTCAGGGAATAATTAGATCATTAGACAAATATGCCATAGGCAATCTGTGTGGGAACTTGTGTAATTAACCAATCCAAAATGAGTGATAAATTGTATATCGGTAATTTTCACACTTAGCAATTTAAGATGTGTTAAGTAGTTTTGTCATCAAGTTAAGGAACAGAAACAATACATTGTGACTTATATAACTAATTAGCATTCCCGATTTTACAAACACAAACAATTTGGAATTTACCTTGGGCGACAGTTTGCTCATGTGAGGTAGGAGAATATTCATGAGCGCAGAACTTTGCACTCACTTTTTGCAAATGCTTGAACGTTAGAGAGGTCATAAATCTGGTTAATCAGAAATTTGCCTTTCAATTCTAACAAATGTTCATGGTATGTTACTAAGAA
>VYZV01008746.1:49514-65653 GCA_013401275.1 Pandion haliaetus
CTCTGGGAAGAACAAGCAGCTGTCTGGTTTTATACATTATGCTGATACTACAGGAACTGTGAATAGTCCCTGGTTTGCTCAGAACACGTAATTAAACAGAGACAAATCAGTGACACTGTCCAGTTGCATCAAGCCACCAAAAAGAAATAATCCACAAACCTACCTGACTTGAATCTTTTAAAGATCAGTGGGTTGGATTCTCTTTTTCAGCTTGAAAAAGATGCGTGAGAGTGCCAGGATGGTTTTAGAATGAAGAGTGTTGTATATAGCCCATNTTAAAAATAAAATTAAAAAAAAAAAAAAAATCCACTGCACCACTGGAGAGTCAGCAGAGGGAGTGCGAGTTAGGAAGCCCCTCTTTTAATATCTGAATGGCTGCAACGCAGGAGGAGGGAAGTAAACAAAAAGACATGTGTGAGCTAGAATTGTGGGAAAGAAATAGACCTAAAATAAAATCTTGATGATAAAGTTAAGGTGACAGCAGCAACACCCCTTGATGAAAGTTGTGATACCCCTGCCCTCGGAGGCATGTGAGCTTGATTGAATACTTGCTAGAAAATGTAATAAATTTTCTTGACGTTGCCTAAGCACTTCCAACTCCTGTGATTTTAATTATTATTCTTGCAATATTTTGTGCCCACACCCTCTAGTCCCATCAAATCATAGTTACATTAAAATCCTTTGCTTCTCTGTATTTTTGACTCTTGAGTTTCTACTAAAATAATATGGAATCTCAATATTACAGAGATGGTTATGGAGTCAAGCTTAAACTGTGATCTGAGTGCATTTAATGTGTGAAAAAGCCATAAGGCAAATAACAAGATTCTCAGGGCTTGAAAAGTCATGATGGTGCTTAAATGCTTTGAGCTGGCAATGCTAGCACTACTTAAAATGACATTTAATGAGAGTGCATTTCTGGGCAACTCCACAGAATCTGTGTTACCTCTGCATCTTGTAGGATTTTTCTTTCCAGTTACAGAGAAAGTACGTAATAAAAAAAAGCCTGAAATGGTATTTTTGCATTTGTGTTTAATTTGTCTGTTCCAAGAGTAAACACTTATTCCCTAGAGCTGTACTTTCTTTTTTTGGTCAGTTCAGGGCTTTTCCTTTAGCCATGGCTTTAGCTGATCAAGTCTGAGACCACCCGTTTTCTTGACTATGTTTTAGAAGGATGACCAGCAGTGGACTTAATTTAAACCAAGCTGTATTTTTAATTAGGGAAAAACTTCTGTTTCTCAATCCTAGAGGTAAGAGTAAGAAGCAGTGCCATACCAGATGAATGATATTTTAAATAATTGAATGTGGTTTTGTCTTGTCTGATGCTTCAGAAATACATAGCATGACCTTTTTTACTTCCCAACAAATCTGCATCTATGTTGAAGATCAAAATGAAGATAAGTGGTTGTATAAGAGATACTTGTGGGCTACTTACATTTTTGCTCTAGTTTGAATACTGTTCTTTATCTGTACAGTAATTTACTTTGAAGTACATACTCAGAAAGAAACGCTCCTTGAGATTAAGGGGGAAATGATGCTGAAAAACTTGTGTGGTGTTTTTTTTGTGTGTGTTTGTTTTGTTTTTTAAAAAAAACCCACACAAGAAACCCCAACAAAAGTATCTGGGGTCCACTCTACTTTTAACTGCTAAAGATCACTCTTTGTAGGGGACAGAGGTGTGGCTTTTAACTGTATCTGTCTGGTGTGGGCTATTGTGCTAGTAACTCCTCATGCGTTTTCAGTTTGTTTCTTTCCAGTATTATGCTACCCAGTTTATTTTCAGTGGTGTGTTTTTTCTGTTTTTTCTCCCTCTCCCCTTCCTAAACTTCTGTCAATGTGTTATGGTAATGCAGCTCTGCTTTCCACTCATGAGGTGCCTGCATTCATTGGTGGGTGATACGAATAAGTAAAACCTGTCTCTTAGTGCACATTCACAAGAGTGTTGAACTGAGATTACACTGACATCTGAAATTCTGGCAGTTTGTAACTCCAAGTGCTTACACTTTGTAAATCTCAATCGCGTCCTTAATGTAGATTTTGTTTCGTTTCTTGCTAAAGAGTAAAAAATGTAAATTTAGAAAAGACTGTCACTCTCCCCCTTGGTCTTTGAGTGATTTAAATCATTCCTTTGTCAACCTATCTAATGTGTTTTTGCAGTTATAATGCCTGCTTAGACTCCAACATCTGTGTGCTGGACAGAAACTGACATTCCTAGATGCGCCTTAGGTGCACTGTATCTTCACCATAGCACAATGACATGTAGGTAAAACACATGGCTTGTTGCATAAAGTACAAAAGAGACTGATTTGAACTGAGTATTGTTTGAAAGCTATGATGAAAGAAACTAGCATCAGGCACAGGCTTATTTGATTTTATCGAAACTGTCCTCTTACTTGAAGAAACTGGAAGCGGAGTGATTTTGCAGTGCAGTAACTGGCTCCGGTGCTGCTGACTTCTGGGGAAGGTTAGATGTAGGTGAGTGGCATGACTCGGGGCTCTTGCTGGTATGGGCTGAGTCACAGTGTCAAGTTCATGTGCCTTTCTGTTGCTTGCAACATCTCAGATCTGTGACTTTGGCCTCTCCTAAGAAGAGACTGCACCATGTCCTGGGTGAGTAGAGCAGAGACCTGTGAAGAACAGAACATTTTCTCCTGATTTAGCTGAACAGACATCTCTTGCTGGTGGTTGTCCCCATTGGGAATGCAGAACACTTTAGGTTTGTTTATAGGTTGAGTTTTGATACAGCTTTAGCTGTCGTAACTGAGCATGATCTGTTTCCTTGCCTTCATACCTTCTCCACAGATATCTAACCACCTTCTTGACCACCCCTGTGTGCAGCACTTAGACCTTTTATCAGCTGAAGTAGCCTCAACATTACTGTGTGCTGCAGGCTGCCTGTGAATATGGCTGCTTGCTTTAGATTGGGGGAACCAGAAAGACTTAGCTCCACGCCTCTGACCCTGAAAGAGCCCAGAGGCTAAGCAGGTACCCAAGATACGGTTGTAACTCACAGAAGATGGGGTTTTTTTCTGCCTTGTTGTTTAGTGAGGCTTGAGTTAACATTGCCGCAAGGGTCTTTCTCTGGTCTAGACCTTGGAAACAAAGATTGTTCCCCAGCAAAGAGCTGATGAGCCTCAACATGTCAAACCAACAACTACCATTTGCCCTCGTACAGCATCACCTGCTAAGTAAGGAAGGGAAAGTTCCAGCTACAAAATTATATGGTTATACAAATACAAAATACTTCTTACAAAATAAGAATAACGTGCCAAAATAAACCACTGCTCTCTGTAGCAGAGAAATGGAGCAGCTGCTCTTGGGCAAGATGAGGGGTGTAACTGTAGATGCCAGAAGTCAGCTTTCGTGCTGGAGAGCAGCAATAGAGTAAGATGGTTTCTGTTGCGCAAAGTGCATGGTCTTTAAATAAGTATAGGGCTCTGCTACCTGATCTCACGCCTTCCTGAGGAGAGGTTGTGGGACGTGGCTGTGCTTGCTCTGCAGGCTCTCTGAGCTGGCCAGTTTCATGACACTGGTGTGCCTGGGGGCCGCTGGAGGGGGAAAAAAGAGAGGGACTGGTGGTGGTGGGGTCCAAACTCTGCCTGCAGCAGTGCGGCTGTGGATTTCCAAGGTCCTGCAGGAGCAGAGTGCTAGGACAGGCTTTGGTTGCCAGTGGGGTCCCGGGCTCTCTGCTTGCTCCGGTGGGGATAGGCCTCAGGCTGTGTTCCAACCAGTCTCTGCTGGCATCCCCAGTGACTGTCCAGCTTTGCTCAGTCACTTCATTGTTTTAATTATGTTTTTTCTTTTCCTTTTTTCATGTAGGAAATGAAGTAGGTAGCAATGTTGACAATTTAAATGCAGCAGTCACAGACCCTCTGACTTCTTCTTTCAGTGTCTCCCTGCAAAAGATTGCTTTAGGTCAATTGAAATGATCTTAATTCTTCTTCTCCTGATCAAAAAAATCACCACAAGCAAAAGGTGCTTCTGGCCAAACCAGTGTCTTTCATTTCTTTGTTATCTGAGCCTTTATTCATTTTTATTAAAAAAAAAAAAAAAAGAAAAAAAAAGTGGCGTTTCAAATTAAACCCCGTTTTGCTGTTCAACTCTTCCCCCAAACTGAGAACTTATTTAAAAGCCCGAGGGAAGCAGTTTGACTTGTAGAAGTTGTTGTTCTCAATTCTTTCAATATACAGATCCAAGTTTGACATGCAATATCAAACCCTGTTGATCTGAAATAATTTGATAAATAAAATAGTTGTCAAGAATGTTGCCAAGCCTTCCTCATGTAGACTTCTCAGTGCCAGCTGCATTTGGTTCTTATTTTTAGGATTTCTCCATATTGTAACAGGTTTAAGCCTTAAAAATGAGGGCTGACATCTTGAAGACCAACATCATCATCTCTAGAAGCCTAGGCTAAAAGACAAGAGTTGCAAGATCACCAACTTGTGTAACAATACATTTTCTTGTGTTTGAATAATAAAAATGATGCAACTACTTTTAATTAACTTAAGCAAACCAAGTTTTCAAGGATGGTCTACTTTTCTTTCCCAAATGAGTGGTTAAGTGGGCCAGCAGAATTTCATTTAATTGGTAGCATTTTGCTTCTAAGCTACTGCAGGTCACCTTACTGGCTGAACCTTGTATTGTGTATGGAGCTAATGGTGGGTGGATAATCTGATCCCCTAGACCAGGGGCTCTTGTGGTGGTGCCATCAGCACACCCACAGTCCTCTCCAAGGAGACTGGGTGGGAAGAGTGCTCTTCTGTATTTTTGTAACATGCAGCCAGAGCAAAGACCCATGAGTTGTGCTCTCAGTTTTTGTGTCTTTGGGTCTTACTGCCTATATTTGAAGAAATATCTGATAGAGATGCAGAATCTCCTGGATCTCTGTGCTGTTTTATCTTCAAGACTTGCACCTTAGCACAACTGGTTTTATAACTTGATCAGACCATGCAAGCTATGCCTTATGGTTTCAGGTGCAAAGTTAAACAGTGCCAGAGGAGATACCAATGGCAAAATGCTTGGCTAATTTGAACAAAAAAGCATTGTATTTGCCGAATGTGTAGTAAGAATTGTTTCTTGAGCTCTGGCCTCAGCTGAGCAACAGTAATTGTCTTTGGAAACCCCACTGGTGCCTGTAGTCACCCACAGAATTAATTAATATTTTGCCAGCACAGTCCCTTTGCTTCAGGAAGCTCAGAAGGGAGCTGGTGCTACAAGCTAGGTATGTCAGCACTCGCTGCTGCTTATCCTGAAGAAAGCTGCTCGTGGTTGACTGTAGCAGGCCTGATCCGTGGGGCAGCCAGCTGGGGGCATCTCTCTCTGTCAATCTTCTTTACCCTCCAGCTTGTTCTTTTTCAAGAATCCATGAGCTGTTTGTCTGTGGGTTCAGGTTGTGCTTATCTTTTCTACTGGATAGGTGCAAGTGAAACCCTAGGTATGGCATTTAGCCTGTTTGCAATACCAGCCTCAAGGGCCATGGCAGAGTTTGAAAAAAGGCAGAGCATGTAGCTGTTCATTGAAAGACTCTTAAAAGGAAAAAAGGGGAGAAAAAGCCTCACCCTTGTAAATATTTATTTTTTGGCACTTCTGAGTTGGACCAGTGCTGCTTCATTGATCCATGTGAAGATTATTGAGCCACATGAAGACCCTGCTGTCATATTCCTGTCAGATAGTCTGTCGTGTTCCTGCCCAACTAGTAAAATGTCATGCAGAACACAGCCTTTCCTACACAGAATAGCCTTGGGCAAATGCACTCTACTAGTGCCTAACAGCCCATGGGATCTAATCTCTGCTCCCTTACTGACTGTTCGTAACCTTTCTGTGCACTTCAAGACACTTCAAGGCTTTTCAGACTAATCCTTTTGCATATAATTGTAGCAAATAAGAATTTGGGAAGGGAGCACCAGCCAGGGCTGGGTCTGGGGACCCAAGTGTCTGCTGTGGTAAACCTACCTTTCAGTTGCTTTTCCACGTTATTTTCAGGAAGCAGTGTCTATGATGACTGAACTACAGGGAAAGGTTTAATGTGGTGTTGCCTATTTGCCAGTAAGAATAACCCTTTAGTTAAACATGCTATGGACCGTGCTTCCACATTTGGAAGACCCTCTATGTGTGATCCCCAAAGGTGACAGCAATGGAGCTTTACCATGCCCTGCTGTCCTATTTGGATGACAGACTGTCCTGTGTGCCAAGATCCGAGGAGAAGCTAGCAGAGGGTTACCTGACACTCAGTAGTAGTGCATTAGTTTTCAAATAACTGTGGATTTCTGTGGTCTGCCAGTGTTGGTTGATACACCTGGAGAGCAGCATGCTTCTCCTGAGCTGCAGTGGGAGAGGCTTATTCTGTGGATGTGATGATTTGGCATTTCCCATGGGATGGTCCACTTGGGGGCATGTTTGCCAAAAGTCCTGTGAGGTCCTGGAATAATTACTATTATGGAGATCATTTTAGAGTGAAGCAGGTGCTGTGAGGTGACATTTGAGGTTGGGTGGAGTTGAGATGCCTGATTAATTGCTATAGTTAATTAAATCCACCTCTGAAAGTGGAGAGAGGTGGAGATGCTGGCTGAGGCAGCATGGGAGTGCAGCATTGCAAACTGTGCTCAGGTGAGCTCCAAAACGTTGGAGCTTGCTTAATGTTGGTGTGTCCTTCCAGAGGCAAATCTCTCTCCAAAATCCAGTGGTTATTGGGCCTGGATACCTTGTAGGATGGCATTAGGCTTCATACCTTTTTGTATGTGTGAATCCAACCCAGTTTAGTAGTAGCTATAGGAAAGTGAGTTAAATCAATGGGTGCCTGGTGGCTGCTCTCTGCAGGAATGTCCATTGTGGCACCCACATTGCAAACCAAACTCACTACTGTGAGCTGTGGGACTCAGCAGAGCTCAACGCTGCAGATGCTGAACTTCTGCTCTCACCTCCTGTGAGAAACTCAGCCCTGCAGGTCAAGGCTGGGCTGAGCTGGCCTGGCAGCAAAGGTGCCTGTATATAAAAAGATCACATTTTTCATCGGCTCTGCCAAAATGATTCCTTTCACCCTGTGATAATTCTCTAAAGTATTTTCACAGCTACATGTTAGAGAGATGCAAATTAGGTGATTTGTGTGTCTGCAACTAATGACCTTTGCACTGAAGTCATACCAGGAGCAGCACAGATACCGTCAGCTCTGCTGGTGAGCTGAATGCAGCTCCTCTGATGGCAGGAGCCCTGGCAACCTGCCCTGCTCTCCCTCGGGCAGAGAAGAGCCACCTGGTGATTAAAGCAGGGCTGGGACCCAGGAGGCCAGCCTCTAACTCCCAGCTCTGCCCCAGACTGCTTCTGTGGCCTGGGGGTGACCAGGCTGCTGGTGTGGTTGCTCCCAGACCTATTTCAGTCTAGATGAGCTGTGCTAGCCAAAAGCATTTGCTTGAGCAGTGTTGGTGGATGGACTAGGGGTGCTGGTGCAAGCAGCTTAGCTGGTGAGAAGGTGGGACACAGCTGGAGGCACAGCTGGGTTTGGGAGGACTCAGTGTCACATTTGCAAATAGGGGGAAGCTGCTTTCTTTCTCTCCCCTCCCCTTGATAAACAAAAGAATCCCCCAAGCTGTTAGTGAATTACACCTGGGATCAACCTATGCTGTTGGCTTCACTTATCTTTGTGCAAGGCAAGCAGGAGGGCTGAGGCCATCCCCAGGAGCTGGGAATGAAGGACTGCTGTGCTATGTGGCGTATTCCACGGGCAATGGAAGAGAAAGACTTTGCAGTATTCCTTGCATATGTAGCAACTCTGAAAGCACCAGGAAGCTTACCCCGGTTTCTCAGTGTGCTGTAATCCCATGGATGTGTTTGTGATAGCAGCTTTGATCGTGCAGTACCTCTGACCTCTTCAGACCAGGTTGCTGGAACAGATTCAGCCCAGGATGGCTCCGCTGGTAGAGGGGAGAGGCCAGACAGCCTGGGGACAGAGGGAGGAAAAATGTTCACTGGGACAACTGGCGTCTGGACTGATATGCTTTCTTTAGTCTTGGAAAAGGTTCAGCAGGCTTAGCTTCTCTTGAGACAAACACTCCTTAGAAAAATAAGTTCAACTACGGGAAAGTGCCCAGACATCACATTTTCAAAACAGAATGTTTCCATTTTCTTTCATGCATTCACAACATTTTAGTCAGGCTGTCTGAAACTGTAACTGTGCTGTTACAGCAGGAGACTCGGGACTCTATCTTACTGTATAATCCCCATGTTTGCTCTAGGTATATCTTAGGAAACAGCCAGAGGCTGGGGTCCCTTTCATGAATCGCTTACTGGTCTAAATGACAGATGTGATAAATGAAGATATAACAGACATCAGAAAAGGGCGGAGTGGGATATTACAGCTTGTGGATTTGTGGTTTCTGAGTTTAGGTGCACCTATATTTTATTGGGTCCCCTGTTTATACCAACAGGGGAGGCCAGATTCTCATGCTGTGTGAACGACGAGCTCAGCGCAGGGACTGCTCTTTGATGTTTGTAGGCAAAGGGATTTCTCAGGAGCAGTTTGAATGAGGTGAGGGGCTGATGTGTGCTGACTAGAGCTTGGAAAGCTGTTCCAAGCATGAGAGAAGGTGTGGGAGATGGTGCAGAAATGCCTCTCTGATGAGGGAATGAAGGGGAATGCAAGGTCAGTGCTGCAGGACTCGCTGGGGGGTGGGTCGGGTCACATGCGGGACCGTGGGCAAATCCATTAACTGCTCTGTGCTTAAGCTTTACTGCTGTAAAGCAGGGCTGGTAATGCAATATACTTGGCTCCTGTGGTAACTCACAGTTGATAACAGAGATGTCCAGAGTAAACACAGCTAAGCCTGGATCTGGGTATGCATTTGGGTTTGTGCTGTTCATTCTTTTTGATGCTTTTAGAAATCCTGTCGAAGTCAAGGGGCTATGAGGAGCCAGGCTTTCTATCAGCATCTGAAGGCTGAAATCCCAGAAGAAGACCAGTTATTGTATTATTCTACTTCATTAAGTATCTCCTTGAGGGGTTAAAGTACCCTGTGAAAACGTGTTATCGCAAGCAGTGGAGTGTCTTACAGCCCTTTGGGAAAAGGAAAGATATGCTATCTGTACACTTCAAGATCCATTCGTAGTGGCAGCCACATAGATTGCACCCTCTTCCCCCCAGCCCTCTGCTCATTGTAGTACCTGGGCATTTCAGATATTGCAGATAACCCTCTTTGCTACACAGAAGGAGAGTTTCCCAAGTAATGCAAGTTTAGTACTGCCTGGAAGAGAGTCGTACAAGCTGCTGTATGTGAATCTTCAGTCCTGGACCTACACAGGTCAAAACTCGAATACTGGTTGAACAGGAATATATGTTCTGTTGCCCACATAGCCAGAGAGAGAAAAATAATTTTGAACTCTTGCATCCACATAGAAAGGTGGTTTTTGTACCGACTGCTTTACTGCTGCTGGGATGTGTATGGGTTATGCATGCTGGGCTGTATGCTATACTTTCCTGGTGGTTCCTGTCCCCAAATAAGCACTGCTTACCACTTTCCGTGTTACCACTTTCCATGGAGTTCCAAGCAATAAGTGCAGGGAACTTGATTCCAGGGCAATGGAAAATTTAAATGCGAGTTCAGGAGTTTGTAGGTTGATAGATCCTGTCCTGTCAGATTCAATACCAGAGGGTGTAAAATATGTCAGATAATTAATCAGCTGTTAGGATTAGATAACATAACTTAATTAAGGTACAGTTTTGCTGAAAAACACGCATTAAGACAGGAATACTGTCATTATTAAATACCATGTAGCAACACGTAGATGTCTTTTCTAGAACAATAGAAGAATAAAGACATCAAAATGGATAAATCTTTTCACATATTGCTAAAGATGATCAAATAATTTATGGCAAAATCTAGCTTTGTTTCCACTTTTAAATCCTTCATAATCTGGCCCTCGCTTCTATTTGCAACTTGCTAGTGTTTGCCAAATTGCTTCTGAACAATTTTCAGCCGACGAGTTGCTCATGAGGCCTCTGCTCTGTAACTAACTGGTATTTGTTCATGATGTGCTTGACTGCCTGCTGAAGTCAGTCTGCACTCTTTTTCTTTCTGAGTGAACGGCTTAAACTTTTTGAGCGCAGAGGAATAATGGAGCAATACACATCTAAACTGCGTCATTTGATAATTTATATTAAAGTCATGAAACCTTTGGGTTTGGGACTGCTTTCACAGGCAGTGATCCAGGCAATCAAAAAAGGGAATAGTATGACTGGACTGGTAGCAGCAGGCAAATTTCATTGACTTTCCCTTCCCCCTTCCCCAGTTCTTTGTATTATTTAACTTGATGAAAAAAAGTATTTGAGCTTCTGGTTCTTGTTTGTAGCGGGGTGCAAGGTGTCTGAGCGTGATGGTTGACCTTTCTGCTGGGTTCTTGCATGGATTTGAGTTGGTCGCTGCCTTCCTGCCTGTACTGCTAAAGTAGCACTGCCTGATCCCCTACGGCTGTAGGTCTTGTCCCCTCTTTGCAAGCTTGTCTTGAAAGGAGTGGAGCTAGCCTGAAACAGATTGAACTAACAGCGGAATACAGTGGACAATTGGGATGCTTATGCTTGATCTTGGTCCCTGGCCTCCTTTAACACTGTAGGTATAACCCATGTGACTTATCCTTGATGCACAGCTAAGGAATTGATTCTTTCCTATCTTGGAGAAGTATTCCAGAAGAGGTGGGGGGGATGGAGGGGGAGGGATATAATTATTTGGGAGCTGGTTTAATAACAGACTGTTTTTTAGGGGCAAAAGCAATTAGGTAAACCAGAAAACATTATATATGGACTAAGTGTAGCCTTCAGGATACCCAATATTACAGTGTTTCCCCAAAGCAGAGGTTGGATATGGATAAAAGAGAAGGAAAGTGCAACTTCTGGGGCAGTCAAAACCTTGAGGTGGCTCAAGGACAAAGGATATGTAGGATGTCTTGGCCTGTAGGTCACCCCTGTGTTGTCATGAGTAGCAGACTAATGCGTGTGAAGAATATGCTTATTTATATCTGCGGTTTTACCAGAGGCGGTTGTCAGATTATACTTGATAAAGCTTGAAAATGTTTCTGCATTTATGGCACTCTTGATTTGCTGAAAGGAACAACCAAGCAAATAACTGGTGACTGATTTTTGCTGCCTTGTGCAAAAATATGCTTAAGTGCACGATTTCAGCAGACTTCCCTACCACTGCAAGTGAGATCAACATCACTATTGCAGACTTTTGGGGTGAGGGAGAAATTTTGCTTGGAAGTGAGAGAAGAGAAAGGAGGAAAATGATCATTTAAGTATGTTTTAATGGAAGATAACTGTATCTGCACGTATTTTATCTTGCTTTTGTGTTGACTTACATCCCTCACTTTGTTTATCTTTGTTCTTAAGAGGAATAAGGCAGTGATTCATCACCAATATGCAGGGATACCTCACTTTGCACTTGTATGGTATTGTCTGTCCAAGTGGCTCAAAGGCCTTTACAGAATTTAAGGGCTGTGTCTTCAGCTGGTATAGCAGTGTTATGCTGACACCATCTGAAAATCTGATCCTGTCTCAATTCCCTTTCTGTCTGCATATTTTAACTTGACATACCTTAATATTACAAATGCAAAACTCCCCTCCCCCGCCCCAACCCCCCTCCACTCAAACTCAACAACAGCACAATTTGCATGAATTCTCCATGACTTCTTTTAGAGCTGTGGAAGCACCTGCTTCTCTATTCTATAGGAGTTCCTTGTTCCTAGAGTTTTACATATCTGTACTGAAATGCACTGTTTGAATGAGTCCAGGTTAGCAACTGATGTGAATTATTTTGTACAACAGCCCTGCATTTACTGTTATTTACCTTCTGTCAATCCTGGGGTGTGTGTGCATGTGTGTGTGTGTTGTGCATTTTTATGATGGTTTATCTTGTACATCATAATTTTATGCCAGTGAAAGTTTCAAAGCTGGATGTGCATTCAGATGTAGAGAACTGCTCAGAACTCCCTTCTGTGGTTGCTTTCTGTGCCATAGCTGATTACACATTAGTTGGGAAATGTGTGCTACTGATAGTTACACTGTTGCAACTTTCTAATGTCAAAATGTCACATTGGACCAAGTGCTGCAAAAACCATACTTCTCTGCAAGTAGCTATGTTGATCTTGTCACCTCTGCAAAGAATTTATATACTTTATATATATGTGTGTATGTATGTGGAAAATCTTATATTTGTGTGTATTTATATATAATTGTTTTCAATCAAATCATATTGACAAGTGTTGATTCAAATCATAACCTTAATTTTTTATTAGCTGAACCTCTATCAAGTTTATTAGGCTTTTTGTTTGTTTTCACTCAGCCCGTGTTACTCTGAATAATCTACAGGTTTATTGGCTACCATACTTGAATATTTGTCTCTTTGTGTACTTACTTATTCTTATCTTGGGGATCTTCTGGAACCAGTCTGATGTTCCAATCTTTAAAAAGTAATAATAAAAGAACATTAGTAAGATACATATTTTTCAGGTAGTTATCTTTACTATTTTTAGTTACAAATTATCTGGACCTATTAACTAACAAACGTTGTTTAACAGCTTTTAGTGATAAATATTCTTCACTGCTAATAAAAAAATTGGACATCTTCATTACTAATAGAAAGTACTTCATCTGTGTGGCTCGCATACATGAGAACAAACTGTAGCAACATTATAGGCTGGTTGTTACAGGGTGATGGTAAAATTGTCAGTAACACAGCAGAAATGGTTTTGACTTGTTTTTAGGAAGAAACTTTGGCTTTATGGGCTCCTGATCAGATCCTCATAACCTCAAACTTTCCTTCATACCTTTTGCATCTAGCTCTTTCTTCCCACCCAGCATTATCCTTGTCTTTTGAAGCAAAGCTTTATTAGTACTACTGGCTGTGGAGCTGCCTGCATGGATGCCGAATGAGTTTGGGTCAAACTAGTCCTTTTGGTGATTGCCGATATGCAGTTTGCTAACTAGTTCATTCTGAACCCTCAGAAACATAGTAAATGCAAAATAGAGATTCCTCACACTTAGATTCTCATACATAAGTGTTATGTGAAATTATCTGTAATTTTCAGAAATGTCTCATTACAAACTGGGGGGGCTTCCAGCAAACTGGAGTCATGTGTAATGCAGTTTTTATTTCTGCACGTTAAACAAGTGTTCAAAGATTAAATCATCCTGCTCCCTGATGTGATTTGGTGGTCTAAAACAAACATGGATTAATATTCCCCCACCTGGGCTTTTACATTTCCCTGAAGTCTTATATAAGCTGTGTAATACAACGGGATGCTGTGTCACTTATTCCAAAGGTATCATCACCAGTGGAGACTTGCCAGGTGACTTCATCCTCCCACTCAGTTTTGCCTCTGTCTCACGGTTGTGTTTCGGGGAGGGAGCATACCAGCCTGTTGTCCTTGTGCAACTTGCTAAATTTTCTTTCCATGTTTCCTACTGTGGAGTACTTGAGGATTACTTGTCCTTTTAGGAAAGCTGAAAGGCCTTTCATAACTGCTTAATTCCTACCATAAAGATACCTGTTTTTCTCTGATCCCTCAATCTTTATTTTGTGTTCACCCTAAGAAAGATGCCTTGGTATTTGCTTTGCTAAATATTGGATATTTCTAGCTGGGTAGAAATGTCTCCTGATTCTTTTTCCTTGTGGTCACAAATCTGTTTCTTGTATCTCCAGTTCTTGTACCATCTGTCTTTCCCCCTGCAGCATGTGTGGCTGTAATTTGGGTAACTTATTGTCCAAGAAGTCTTTGTTTTCTCAGATGCTGTGCATTAATGACATTTGAGTTTAAGACTGTATGTATACTTCCTTTTGATGGACCAGGAGCATATTTGGACTACTATCAGGCTGGAAAACCTGAGCACAGTCAAGGCGCTACTCGAAACTCTTCTCGGCTCATCTGCTGTTTTCTTACAGGAAACAGTGAGTGTCTCCTACCCGGGCTGTCCCCCAAAATGGTGGTTATCTGGAGCCCCTTCCCCAGAAACTCAAATACTCTTCATTTCAAAGATTCAGTGACATCATTTTGCGGAAGTGCTGGGTGAAGCATAAGTTCATTTCCCTTGGCACCACTTCTTAATGCATTTTTGTTCATCAGTGCGTACAACTAATGTGAAGAGGCAATTCAGCCTCAGCAGTCATTCTACTGAGGGTGAAATACTGATAGGTACTTCATTTAATAAAATAATAATGCTGTGCAGCTGTACACTGTCTCTCCCACAAGGATCTCTAGGTACCTGAAAGAGTATTAAATAATTAAGCCTGACAATACCCCTGTATTTCATTAGTTCCATTTCACAGGTGGATTAACAGAGGTTAAGTGACTTGACCAAGGTCAGGATCAGACCTTATTCCTGTGAGGGAAGCTGGTACGTGGGTGGATCAGCTGGTCCCGCCTTGGGTCTCTGTGACAACCTGGGGTCTGTGCATGGAGGCAGAGCCAAAGCCTGTGGCAGAGCAGGGAGGGAATCGGGGAATCCTGGCTCTGGTTTCTTAATTTGTTTCCAAATGTCCAGGCCTAGGATAATCCATACTAAATGCGGTGACAGGACTGAAGGGTTTGATTTGCTGAAGCCACAGAAATATATAACCTGGTGCCCAGGAGACCTGTAAGCATTTGTTTCATATTCACTGACATCTCCTGTCCAGTTGGCTCAGCAAGTCATATTTTCGTAGAGTTATTTTGCACCATCTGTATTGAAAATGGCGACCTGGCCAATTACAATGGATTTTAAGTTTATTTTGTGAGAGAGTTTTAAAATGGAAAGAATCCAGCAGTGAGCCAAGGGGAGGAAATACCGTATCTTTCCCAAGGAAAGTCAGGGTTTGATCCTGCAGGCAGCTGAAACGTGCCAAATTAGCTGGGTGCTGAGTGTTCAGCACCTTTTCAGAGATGCTCAGGACTTTGCAGAGTCAAAGCTCTGAGCTATAAGGTTAAGCATGAACATTAATGAAATGTTATCTCTCTACCAGATGGAACTAAGTGACAAGTACTCTGGCTGTCAAGCGCAGAAAATTGTGAATCTGTCGCACATCCCCTGACAACAGCGAGGCAATCTTAAAACTGACTTATGCAATAGGAATTGCACTGCAGAGGGGTATCTCATTCACGTGGTCAGAAAGCTGACCTTTGGTGGGAACTATTCGCCCCTGGTTTTTGTTGTTTGGTGGGGTGGGTTTTTTTTGGTTGTGTGGGGTTTTTTTGGGGGGGGGGGGTTGGGTTTTTTTTTTTTTTTTTTTGTCTNTGCCACCTTGCAAATAATGCACTTAAGAGCATGTTTTTTCAATGCTAAAATAGCTACAAGCTAAGGTTCAACTTGCATAAAAACTACATGTATACTTGAAATCTTTACAACTGATGATTCCAGATAAGAGCAGATACTCCATTCTGATCAGCCTTCGGCTGAAAGGTGTAACCACTATGAGCCTTTTGCTGTCAATGAAACATCTTCCCTGTCTACCAGGATGCAACAAAAACATTATGTTGCCATATCAGAGCACAGCAGAACTTTCCTGGAGCCCTAAGGGATTGCCTCATATTTTACAGACTTAACTAACTGCTGATAAATGAACAACATCATATTTTTTTATATGTGCATACTCTACATGAATGATCATGTAGTATTATCATTTCATCCACAACTGAAATACCTTTTTTATAGAAGTGGAATGCAGAGCATAAGGGGAACGTATATGAGAACACTTACATGTTTGAGGTGGGAATTGAGATGAAAAGTGGAGTCAGGAAAATAAAACAAGGTTTCAAAGTGATGTCAAAATCTGACTGCATCTTTTTGGTCTAACCTTGTAGCTGTAAGCTGATAGCAAATAAAATGAGGTCATTCAAAGGAAATTGAAGTTCCTCTGGAAGTTTGGCTTCTTGTGGTTTTCAGAATAAATTTACCTTTGCCATACAATTGACCTGCTGCTTCAATTCTCACCTGCTCTTGGAAAATGACCTTGTCTGTTCCTTCAAAGAAGGGCTCATTTTATCATAAAGTTTAGATGAATGGTTGGAGCGGATTTTTTTTGTATAAAATATTCATTATGAACAAACTGTGAACTTGTGAATATGCATGATTCCCCTTTAATCTGTTTTTTGAGAAACATTTCCTTTAAAAAAAAAAAAAAAAATAA